>JAHPZR010031870.1:15000-30000 GCA_019787425.1 Platygyra sinensis | reverse complement strand
AAATACCAAAACCCACAATAATGTTTCATTTAATTCCATCTAAAACTATATGTCCTATTTCCTTATGGAAACTGCAGTTGGTTTCAACAATATTATGCCATTGCCTAACTTAAAGACTCGTGTACAAGCACCAAAGTATAATTGCGCCAATCTGATTTCTTCTTTATTTCCTAATTGGCAAAAGGAACCAGCAGTGAAAAAGTAACTGAACTCAACTCGGTGCTTGTTTTTTACGTATCATACAGTGAAGTTAATTCGAGATCAATCGACTTTATGATCTTCTAGATATTGAAGCAGCAATTTATAGAATCTGTCGACAAATCTTGCAAGGTATAAGTTGGCAATCGGTCATAGTTTATATGGCATTTTGCGGGATGACTGCCATTTTGCCGAAGAGCAGAAATAGAGAACTTTCACGATGAAGATAAAAGGTTGAAAGAAACATTTACAAACATTAAAATCTTACTTTGCATTTTCCTTAAAGCATGAACAGAAGATACAACCAGCCTTGAGGTCACAACAATGAACCAGATCGAAGTAGCAACCAATTAAGTGAAAACCTGCGAATGACTTTGAATTACGACAAAGTTCTGTTTACATCTGTAAAAAGTCGCCCGACGCGCTGTATCATGGAAAGGGCTTCCAGCCCCCCCTTCCCCCCCCCCCCCCCTTGCATTCAATCCGACGAATTAAAATTCTTTTGTTCTCCTCAATTCTATAATATGTTTAGTATTAAGAGGAAAATTTGAATTCATCAAGTGAAAGCAAGAGGGAATCCACCAAGCCTTCTCCGTGTTTACGAATAGTGACATCACAAGTTCTATAAGCAAATTGAAGTTCAGCGTCACTCACGCCGTTTTGTTCCAAAATTTCAATTTTGGCTGCTAAAACTGCCCTTTGTAGGTACCGATGATTATATATTGCTTAAGGAGGGGAGGGGGTGGGGCGAGTGGGATATTCGAAAAAAAAACAGTAAAATTTTGCTGATACCCCATTAAATTTCATTTTATTGAAGTATCCCCTTCATAGCTATTGATAAATTTCGTGATCCCCACTCAATATCTTAAGACACATATTTATCCTTTGACTTGTATAGTGCCGGTAACGGTCATCTCAAAAAATATATTTTTAACTATGATACTGAGTTAAAACTTAATAAAGGAACCATGTTGCATCGGTGTCTTCCCGAAACCTGATAAGGGTTGTTTGCAGAAGTCTTCTTATGCGTCAAATAAAGCATAACCGGCGGCTTAAATTAAGGAGAGACCCGATTCGCCCTAAAGGGGGAAGCTAACCAAACGGGATCCGGGCAAATGCTCCAAGGGAAAATTTTGAAATTATAAGTTGCAAAACACGCAATCTCATGCATTTTGACGAGCGGGGTTACGGTAAATGGTTGTTTATGAACATAAAACTAGATGTAGCAAGAAGCGCTGTTTACCCTTTTTGAATACTACTTTCTTCTTGAAACATCTCAGTTTAAGGCCTAATACATTGCTATATGTGTACAAATTTTAATGACCGGAACAGGTGGCTGCATTCGACTTTACAGCGGGTGGAATTCCGTCGTTGTACTGGGAACCCTGTGACTGATGTCGGTTGACAATTCAACCGCCAACCATCCCTAACTGCAAAGTCACTTTTTAGCTTGAGTGCAAAATAGCTGTCTACCAAGTCTTTAAGGGCATGTTTCATTTAGTGATTGCCTCTTTTGGCCTCTCAGTTATTGCTGAGTCCCCATTTTCTGTAATCCTAAAAAATCCAATGATTGCAATAAATTCAAAATATTTTCTGCTTGTTTGAAAGGCTCTTTAGGTATAGAAGAGTGCATTTTCCACTAATATTTCAGTTTACGGCCCTTGAGGTGGGACAGAAGGTCTCACTCGAAACACACATGGCACCCATACTGCCTTAACCCTGTCCATCAGTAGATTGCTGGGAGTCGATGATCCTTGTTTAGGACAACATTTGAGAATTATAGTTCTAAGAAAAACAGATCCAGTTGCAAAACTGGGTTTGTCACCAGGTGGGACATTTGAAAATATTGGAAAATACAAATTAAGTTACACTGGTGGTTAAAAGCGTTTCTGAAATTATTTACAGTAAAAAATGTTCCCGACGTTTCGGTCGCAATCACGGATCTTCTTCAGGGGAAGTAAAAGAAAAATCCACACAAAAGAACAGATACATGTATAAACAAGAGGCTGATTAAAATTCAAGATATGTGCCCACAGGCGTTCTCTCGCTTCCTCTCGCCGCGCTTTTTTTTTTTGTTTTTTCTTTTTCGTGCGCTGTTTTCTGCGCTGCGCCCTGACTAACTGAACGCCTGGAAGAGGCTACATCCCGTGCAATACCTTGATTAGTTTTTATCACATGGTCTGCAAGTGCTGATTTTTCGCCTTGTCGCCGCGCGACAGCCTTTTGGTGCTCGCGTTTTCTTGGTAAGAATTTTGTCTGCGTTTCGCCAACGTAACTCTTGCTGCAATCAGCACAAAGAATGTCGTAAACGGGATCACGAGTTTCTTTGTCCATTTGGTCTTTCGGTTTAGGAAACATCTGGCTCATCGTTTGATAGGGTTTAAATGCAACTTTGACGCCGTGGTTTTCAAAAACTCTCTTTATTGGCTTAGAGGTCCCGCTAACGTATGGAATGGTGCTGTACCCTCGTTCGGATTCTGCAACATTAATGATTTCCTTCAACGGTGGTTTAGGCTTGCTGGCTTCCAAGGTGAAGCGCTTGGGGTACCCATTGGACTGTAATGTCGATATTACTCGTTGCTTTTCCTTAATTCGGTCGGATTTTGTTGTGGGGATTTTTTCGGCCCGATCCATCAATGATTTAACCACAGCTCGCTTGTGCATACTGGGGTGCTGCGATGAAAAAGACAGATTGCGATCAGTGTGGATAGTTTCATAATGTAAGTTTTTGTGTTTTTAGCATTATAGTCAATAGTTCCTTAGAGTGTTTTAGTCTAGTTTTAAATACGATTCCTAGGAAGACCATGTAAAATGATACGATTTCGTGTATAAATAAAGATTGATGATGATGATGATGATGATGAAACGGTGGTGGTTAATCTTCGGTCTTCCTGGTGGTGAACTATGGTGTTAAGGAAGGCAATTTTCCCCTGTTGATGTTTCACGTAGTATAACCTTTGAAGTCTAAAAGCCCGTTTACACAGGCGATTTTTGTCGCCGGGCAACACGATGCACTTTTTGTCGCACTAAAGTTGCAACAAGTTTCAAACATGTTCGAAACCACAGCGATATCGCGGCGACAAATCGCACCGAAAATCGCACCTGGTTTACATGTGCGATTTTGGAGTTGAAACTTAAGCGCGGAAAAAATTACATCGAATTGCTGCGACAAAAATCGGCGGTGTAAATGGGCATTAACGTTGTCGGCACTGTTTAAATTAAAATGCAGAACGGACTTTTGGCTCTGTCCATTCCAAAAAAGCTCAAACTTCCCCCCCCCCCCCCTCCCCGGGCATTTGGCAGTTTGCTTTTAGAATGTGGCAAATAGCTCACTGTACAGCAGCTGGTGCAAGCAAAGCCTCCATGGTAAGGCCATGAGAAAAATGCAAATTTCTCACCCATGAAATAGTGTGAAATTTACAATTTATAGCGAAATGACCGTGTAATAGCGAACTCAAAAATAACATAAAAAAAATATTAGTTAAATACCGTTTAAAGTTTGATTATAACTTCTAACTAACCGAGCGCGAGGGCCGTACTAGGGAATATTGGCCCGAGGTCGTGGCAGTACGGACCGAGCGCAGCGAGGTCCGTACAAAAACGACCGAGGACCAATATTCCCCGGTACGGCTCGAGCTAGCTAGGTTAGTAAGTAGTTTATTATATGGCACACTCGGGTGATGCTTGTTTGTTCAAGTTAAAACGCACTTCCGGTGACTTGAATTCAAATGGCTTCCTCCGTCACGGTGTTTTTGATGACGCGAGCAACTCAAAAAGAACAAGCTACCACGAGTTTAGTTGAAAACAAATTAACAACCTCGTTCCCAGGGTCTCTCATCTTACCGCCCCCTGAGGCGAGCGAGGAGAGACCCTGGCACTCGCTGGTCACGTGCCGCTTTGACAGTTGAGAACATCAGGGAGGGGTCCTCTGTAATCAGGCATTACCAGCGATGTTTAGCAGTACTTAGCCTTCAGGATGAAATTTCAAATATTCAGATTGTTTTGCAAAAAAACATAACAATGTTTCTAGAAAACTGTATAGCTTTCTCGAGTAAAGCTACGGCAGTCTCTGAAGAAAAGCTGGTTGGAAGAAGATAATACAATATCCGTGATCAAGAAGCAACACACATTGCCTTCAGTTCCAATCAAATATCCGGTCCCAGCGTCACAACATAGAATCAAAGTAAGCATTATTTTCACGGAACATCTTAATCTTTGTCCTTGGAGAACCAATACTAAAAACCTCAAAACATATCTTGCAATAGAATGGCGAGCCTAAACAAAGTAGTCAAAGGCCCTGTTCGCACTACGCGAAATTTTGTTTGGTTTGCAAAAAAATCTGTCAACGCGAAGCCATTTCTAGTGCGAACGATTTTTTGCACCCACCAAAATTTTTGCAAGCGCCACGAAACTTCAAAGATTCCGTCGAGTAGCTTTGGAGGCTGTAAAAATTTTGTCAGGCGAGAAAATTATTTGTTGCTTGACATCCATCCGTCATTGGGTCGTCAAATTTGGCAGCATAATTATTTACGAAGAGAACGTGACCGTATGACTTCCCGCGAGTGTTCTCTCACAGAACATATTAGAGTATCAGTTAAACCATCAAATCACTCTCTACCCATTCGCATATTTCTACGGAACAAGATCTCAGGAAAATGGCACTGGACAGGTGCAGATGGATTTCGAACCAAGATTCTGCAGAGCGAGGAAATATCCAGTGCGGGTGAAAACGACGGCGATGGCGGCGTCTTCTCTGATGAATTAAAACGTCCAAAATGAATAACAGGCGAATCCTAGCAACCAAAACTATAATTAATTGTTGATATAGCAATAACAAGTTCTGTATGAAAAGCAAAAAGCAATAAAGTGCCATGAAAACATTTCGGAGGAGCATTTTTCATTCACAAATTGGACCGGAAACTTCGCGCGAAACAGACACCGACACACATTTCAAGACATCTTGTCAATAAAAAAATTTCGCATCGTCATGTGCGAACAGGATTGCGAAAACAAAAAATTGTGATTACAAAATTTTCAATTTTTTTGCAAACGCAAAACTCAAAATTTCGTCTTTTTGATATGAGAAAGCACAACGAAATGCAGACCGCAAAGAGTCGTTCGATCTTTGCAAAGTTAGGGGACGGCCGACGGCGCTGTGACACCAATAAATCTTTTCACCCTTTCGCTCCTCTCGAAGTAACTTTGGCTTTCATTGATCCCCTGATTACTCTAAAACTGTTTTATCGCCGTTCAAAACTTACGCAGTAGACCTGGTTTTAATTCATTCAGAGGAAATGATCAGATGAGTCGAAGATCTTCCATACACAGCCTGGGCCGTAGCGTGCAATTCTTCATTCGCCTTGTTGAGGAGATTTTTACAATATGTAACGTCCTTAATTGAACCACACAACCTACAGCAACTTTCACGGCAAAAAAGATGGCGTTCACCGTGTAGAAAACGCGCGGTGAATTTACGCAAAACGTGGCATTTGCTTACATTTACTGGTGTTCACCGATCGGAAAATCCAAGGTTTTCCAATTGTTTTGCTGTCGGTGAATTCGAGTATTCGTTCCATTATCCGGCGGTATTTTCCCATTACGGTGAACGCCAGAAAACGCATGTTTTCTGGAATTTACCGGTCTGTTGACACTTGGCGGATGTCTTGTTTGCCTGTGTTCACAGATGTTTTTCCGTTCACCGCCGTTTACGGTTGAAAACCGGCATTTTCCCTTGTTTTCCAGAACGGCAAATGCTGTTAAATGATTTCGGAAAACACACTGTTTAGCAGAATTCACCGCTCGTTTAACGTAAGGAAAGCATGGTGTATTCCCGCATTCACAGAAGTTTTCTCCTGTTTTCTTGTATTTTCCGAGAAAGGTGAATTCAAGGGAATTCGAGAAAACGCATATTTTCCAGCGTTCACCGTTCGGTAAACGCACGGAAATTATTGTGTGTTCCTGCGTTTACAGAAGTTTTCTTGCATTTTCTCTGACAGCAAACGCGCGTGAATGCAAGAAAACGCTTGCTTTTCCAGAGTTCACCGTTCGATGAACTTTTGGAAAACATCGTGTCTTCCAGCGTTCACAGGAGTTCTCTTGTATTTTCTGGGACACTGAGTTCCGGTGAATTCAAGTAAACGCCTGTTTCCTGACGTTCACCGTTCAGCCAATGGATTGAAAATTGTGCGAATTCCAACGTTTTCCTCGCGTTTTCTTGCATTTCCTGCATTTCCTGCATTTCCTGCATTTATATTCCTTTATCAGATGATGGATGAGGTTTTCGCCGGCATTTGCAGAATAAGAGCATCATATCGCTCCTGGTTTCTTTTGGTGACAACCACATCCCGCACTCCCGTAGGTTAATTATAGACAAAATTATTACTAGACCACCCTTCCCTTCAATAAGTCAATTGTCATCTCCAAGATTCTTGGAGACACGTGACCAGCGTGTGCCAGGGTCTCTCCTCGCTCGCCTCAGGGGGTGGTAAGATGAGAGACCCTGGAAACGAGGTTGACAAATTCAATGAACGTAAATCATGATGTTGAGTATAAATAACGGAATTTGTCACAAGCCTCAACAGCTGCAGTTTTTTGAAATTCGGAAAATGGTTTCTGTGGATCCTGCATGGAATATTTTAACTTGCGCATCACAAAATATGGAGGAGGAAATGTCGAAGTTGGTTGCTGTGAAATCATTTAAAAATATACACAGCTAATGAAGAGGCAGTCTTAGAGTCAATCCTCTGTCTCTCTCGATAACAGTTCGACGCTTCTTTTCATTCTGGACAATTCTGCGCTGAAAATTGGAAATTTTTGCTGCTTGTACTCTTGTCCGTGTTTCCTGTATTTGTTCATAAAAGATATTTCAGTGGACAGGAAGTAGTCAAGCTCCTTCGAATTCGCAGGTAGGATTTTAACTCTCTCATTTGTCATACCGTTACCTTACAATTAGTGAAGAAGAGTTTTCAGATCAGTAGCCATCTGCTTATTTGCAATTGTGTTTGCACATTTTTACTTCTATATAAAATCGTCAATGGCCTCCTGACTTTCGCCGATGCCTGATTCAGTCTACATTTGACGTTTCCAGATCTTAAGGATAATAAAATTCGTCTTCCTCGTTCTTACCGTAAGCTCTGTAAAATATCAATCTGTTAGGTACTTTAATTTCTCTGCGAAGAATTAGAGTATTAACACGTTTTCTTTTCGTACACGTAGTTTTCGCTGCAAATTTTGAATTTGCCGCCTTTCGAAAACTTTTAAAATACACAGCTTATGACCGTTTCCATGGAAACGGTCCGTATGGCGAAATCCCGACAAAGAAAGAATCAATCAGAACGCTCGAATTTACCTCAGCCTATCTTGCCATAGAACAATGACTGTTATTCGCAAACTCGGCATTTTGTATAAAGGATATATACATAAACTGCTTCAAACATGGTAGAAACTATATCACACCAGTCTCTGCTAAGACAAAACTGCGAGGGCGATGTTCCGTTTTTAGTTTAAAAATGCCGATAACTTATCTATGGAGGTTTATATTAAACCTTCTAGACTTTTATTTCCAACGAACGACTCACACGATCCTTGGTTCTTGCCTCGATTCTATCGCACGCGCAAGCCCGACATTACAGCGGTTATCAGTCACACGCGCCCTTCAACGATTTTTTGCCATTTCAAAAACCAAGTTTGGTGGACGTCAATCAAATGTATCCATGACAATATTCGTGTTCATTTCGTCGTGTCAGTTTCACGGCCATGTTCGATCGTCGTTGGATCAGGAATAATCGCTCAGTTATTCTGACAAAGTAATTTGCAATTTCGCTGAGATGGAGGGCTCTTATGTAGAGGAAACTTGGTTTGTCTTTGAATTGCATAGCATAAACACTTTTTGCGAGCGAAACGTTTGTGAAGAAGGCGGCGTACGAAACAAAATTAGAGCCGTGAGCGATCCGCCAAAGAGAAAGTCGAAGAAAGGAAACATACAAGGTAGCTGAAAAAGTTGGCCTCTGAAATGAGTCGCTTTATGTGGAGATTGACTATTTATCAGCTTGTTATGGATACAGATTATTTTCACGGCAGAAATTTTTGTCATTCGCCTTGCTAAAGTACTCAGTGATAATCCCGGCATGCAGAGATCAATCTTGACGAGTTTCAAGCGTGGTTGGAATACTAGTACCAGACAGGCAAATTATATGCAAAGCAAACCGTCAAGAGAACCACACGGCACGTGGGAATGTCAGAAATAAAAAGGTAACGAAAGCCGCAAGAGATTAACAGTTAGACTTTTGTAGTTCATTCTGTAATAAAGTTTATATTTATATTTAGTTCATTCTCACGTTGTTGTGGTTGTACAATGTTTGTAAATTTGTAGCTTCAAAGCATTGCCCGTGAGCGAGACGAACGAAAAGGCGCTTCAAACGATTTTATAAGTCTTACTTCTCAGTTTCTGTTTATCGACGAGTCAAGTAAAGATGATATGAAAGAGCAACTCGGATACTCTGAGAATTTGACGCCGTTATTGTCATGGAGACATTTGATTGACGTCCACCAAAACGTAGTTTTCGAAATGGAAAAAAATCGTTGGAGGGCGCGTGTGACTGATAGCCGCTGTAATTTTTTTTGGCTGGTGGCGGTGAAACAAATTTCCAGTCGGTTAAATCTAAGAAAAATAATTAACAGTTACCTTCTTCACATAGGGTTAATTGAAATAAAAATCAAAACCGTTCAAAAGATAAATTCCAGAATCTGACAAAAGAAATTAAGAAGGTAAATATACAAAGCACCTCGCCAAGATTCGGGTCAAAGCAATTTTTCTTCATCAAGATGTGCAGAGAAATGTTTTACCCAAATTTATAGAGATTTGTGTGGAGACACCAAGCTGGAGCCCTCAATAATTTTTCAAAGGAAGGTAAAGCTCAGAAAAATTAAAAAGTACCTTCTACTTAACTCAATGAATTGCTAAGCGAGGTCGTATTCACTGCCAGAACCAAAGATGAACATGACTACGAGGTTACATCATTATGAGGGATGATTGCTAGTTTTGAATGATATCTTAAACGGGAAAAAATATTAAGCTTTAAGTATCATTAACGATTTTAGCGTTTGAGAAAAATCGCAAGACGCAGCAATCCAAGCAAGAACAGCTCAAAAACAGCTTCGGGGGAACAAGCAAAAGGTGTATGTATATTAGAGAGAAAAGATAATAAGGTTCTGTACAACAAAGACCTTGAAAATTCATGTCCAGAAGCGCTTCTCAACTCTCTGGCTAATCAACAGCCTTTATTTCGGTCTTCAATTAATTCAGTAAAATCACAATCTATGCTAGGGTGATGTAACTCTGATTAAATGAAAAAAACACTGATGATGTAGATTTTATAAAGTACAGCCAACGGCAAATGAAAACATAAACTAGCGCGAACGTATCTGATGTAAGGCCTTCAGTGCACCGAAATTGATTACCACGGACAGTTGTGAGAAAGACCCAATTGTATTCAGTAAAATCTATTTCCAGAAAAAAGACCTGAGAGCATGAAAGGTGCAGAAAGCCCGTTTTATTTGGCAGTAAACCATATGAAGGCCTTAGAAGCACTTCGCGTAAATCGTGGTTCAAAGTTATCAAGGTCGGCGTAAACAAACTTGGCTGGCTAATGAAGCAAACTTTATTTGAGAAGGCTGAACTAGAAAATCCAAAATTGATGAAACACGTGCAACAATGTTGCAAACTCTCAGCGACCAAGGAGTTTCCCCAACCCAGATAGCACAACTCTATGGACACAAGAATTTTAAGAGCATCGATCGAGAACTAGTGGAAACGTTGTCAAGTTTCAAGTTTCAAGTTTATTAAATCTTCCAAAAGTAGTAGTTACAGTGAACACCGCCTGCAAATAGCTAGCTAATCTAGGCAGGCGGTTGTCAGCCTGTATGCAGTAGCGAGCAATCCTCTACTTTTGGAATTAAGAACCCTGGCTCAGGTTCAACAAAGCAGCAGCATCACAGACCAGCAGTCGGCAGTGTTTTTAGTGGAGCTGTTATCCAGGGCAGACAGTTCTCAGTTACAATTAAAACAGTTAATTATAGTTGCAAAAGTAACACCACCAGAAAACCGGCTGTGCAGAAAAGAGTCCGCGTCTTGTTTAGCAGTACTGATAAAGATCAACGGAGTAACCATCTTATACAACTATTTTATAAGAACTATGGTAGTTTGATTTTGTTTCTAAAATGAAATTTTCAAATTGGTTATTTTTAAACCGAGGTTGACACATTTCATTTTTTTGTTTCGTAATTGTAGGCATTTGCAAATTTGCGATGTCATTTTTAAATCAAATTTTTTAGAAGTATTAATTATCTTTGCTCTCTTTCAAAAGCAAAGTCTTTCCGTCGGCAAATTAGTGTGTGAAAACATAACAAAGTTAAAAATATATAGCTGCTAACATGGACTGAATGTAGCATCAAGTTGTGGATTTGGCGCCGTTTCTTGCTGCTACCCGAAAATAGCTTCCAACTCGAAATATGTCCGTCATGAAAAAATATCAGTATGTATGAAATAAAAACATCACACCATGGAGAGTGCTTAAAGCGATGTTTGGGAAACAAGCAGGAGTGTATTATGGGGTTAAAAAAACAGAAGCAGCCGAGTGGTTATATACCCGATAAAACACGTGCGACGATTTTTTGTCTTAAAAAAACATCCTTGGAAAAGGCGTGCGTCAATAGAGAATTCTACATTTGTGAACGTTGGAAATTAACATACGAGAAAAACATTAGGCATTAAATTGTTATGCAAGAAAATCAAATCTCACATTGTTTTGAACGTTTCTGCTTCCAATCGAAGAAGATGTGATGTCCTGTTCCAGAGTTATTTACACATTTAAAAAGGTGCTTCGAACGTCGCTATTACATATTTTGCAAAACGAAGATGACTATATTCAGATCCCTGTGATAGTTAAGAAAATTGGAGAAGTTGACTAATAATACTTTTTTTCTTTTTTTTGTAAATAACCAAGTTTTTCGTAAATTGCGTTTTTCTACTTAGTATGGAAAATATAGCTCCGAGTAGTTTTGCAGTCTTTAATTATTAGCTAATAGATATTTGTCAATAATAAGTCTTTTTGTAATCTGTACCTTTAATTTGTTAAACTAACTGCTGTTGTGTAAGTTTGTCTTTTAATAGCTGTGTTCTTGTATTTGGCTTGCCCGCCTCGATTAGCTTAGCTATTTGCGGGGTAGGCCATCCTTTAACTATTATTATTTGGTTTAATAAAGTTGTTGTTGTTGTTGTTTAAATCGGAAGAATAAAAATGTCGAGGAAGAGAGGAATTTAATCCCCAACGGTACACAAATCAATACGTGCAGCATGGATCGTGCATGGATCGTTTCCAAACAGTAACAATTTTGATAACACCGACTTGAGGTTTAATCCGGAGGGTAAAAGTGTCTATACGGCCAAAGGGTTTTATAGTTATGGTTGCTCTATGATGTGTAAAATGGTATTCTAAGAAAAAAAATTGGAGTTTGAGATTTTAACGCCCTAATATCTAGCCTTGTATTATCAGAGATTTTTTTCTCTTTTTGATATCTTTTCTGATCTTAGCTAGAAATGTGAAAGAAAAAAAAATAATAATAAGTCCAGCGCAGAGTCACTAATACCACAAGGACAGCAACATGTTTCGTCCGCTCAACAAGGTTAAGCCATATTCGGAAGGGTTAATACTTGGATGGGTGACCAAATACAAATGCCCCGTGTTGTAATAACTTTTTTCTATTTTCCCCTTTCCTTTTCCAAGGCGATATTATAAACTGCAGAACTGCCATTCTTGTGTAATGTCATTCCTTCTATTTATCAACTTCTTCTTCCTCATTTCGCCATGGCCACCGTTCCACATTTCGCCAGGGTCTAGAAGTACGGGATTCAGGCGTGTGGAAAATACGGGGTCTGGTAGAAAAAAATAAAAATAAAAACTAAACTAAAAAAAAACGGGTTCTAGTGGAAAACAAGGGGTCCTAGTGAAAAACACGGGGGAACCATTAATTCGCATAACGAAGAATTTTCCTTATTAAACATTTCGCGAGAAAGAAAACCATTCAAATGCCAAGGTGCGGTGCAGTGGTTTTCTTTTGCATGGGGCGCCTATTTTAATTTTCGCAGTAATCTGCTTGGATTTCTTCCTTCGAAAAAGAAATTTGAAAAAAAAAAGTTTGTTTTGAATATCCCTAACCAAGAAAACGTTTTTCAATACAAATAATCACTTTTGACTGCAGACTTGAACGTTCAGCGCGACCAAGGGACCGCTCATTATCCATCGCCAGCAAAACAAAACAAATAGCTAGTAATGAATTTCGTGATCCCCCACTCTCGATCTCCTCGTATTTACATTTACTTTTCCACGTATATAATTAGTACTTTTTAACCTCGGTAATATGATAGTAATATATTTCTAACACTGATGCTGGCTTACAGGTTAATTAAGTCGCCATGGTGCAGTCTCTTGATCCGTGCCTTCTCGGTATCTGATCAGGGTTCTAAGCAAACGTTTTCACAGGCGTCAAATAAAGCATGACAGGGGGCATAAATAAATGTGAGGCCCGATTCGCCCGAAGGGGCAATCCAACGTAGTGGGTCTAAGGGGATGCTCCCTCGAAAATTTTAAAATTGTAGGTTGCCAAGTATGCGATTTCATAGATATTGGCAAAGTGTTACGGAAAATGAGGTGTTTATGATAATAAAATTAGATTAAAATTAGACCGGTTTTGGCCAATACTTTTTTATGTGTGATTTCTAAGAAAAATGGGTCATGAATAACGGTGCACGTCCAACCATCTGGTTTAGATATGTTGATGACACTCTCACCTTATTTCACAATAAGGACGCCGCTGTTCAATTCCTTTCTTATCTCAATAGCCAGCACAGGAACATTCAATTCACCATTGAATTTGAACGGGACCAAGAGATTCCTTTTCTTGATGTTCTCATCAAACGCGATCTTAACAACTCTTTTTCCACTTCCATCTACCGAAAGAAAACGTTCACTGGTCTCTACACTCAATGGGATTCTTTCACACCTCGGAAATACAAGATTAACCTCATCCGCACACTTACTTATCGTTGCCTGCGAATTTGTTCATCACCCTGTCTGCTGCAGTCTGCTTTAGATGACCTCAAGAGCCATTTGTCACGCAATGGATACCCCCGTGGTATTATTTCTTATAACATGAACGATGTAATCAATAAACACCAAAACAAGCCTAAGGATATCATTACAGTGCCCAAAAAGAAATTTTCATTGTTTTGCCCTATCTAGGTATTCAAAGTAAAATTGTCGCTCAACAGCTCAAATCATGTATTTATAAGTTCTATGGTTGTTTTAATCCTAAGATTATATTCAGAAACACTCGCCGTATTAAGTCTTTTTTCCCCTATAAAGACAGACTCAGCCGCTCCCTTAGGTCTAAAGTAGTTTATAAGGCTAGCTGCTGGGATTGTGATGATTACTATATTGGAAAAACAAAACGTCGATTACATGACAGGAAAACGGAACATTTTAAAGCGCTGACGAGTAACAGCCATTCTTCTGCCATTGCTGACCATATGACCCAAACAGGCCACAAGATTAAATGGGATCACTTTGATATTTTAGCCACTGGACAGTCTGATGTACATTGTAAAATTAAAGAAGCCTTGCTGATTCGTGATTTGAAACCAGCGCTTAATGAAAATATTGGCAGTGAGAAACTTCTTCTCTACTAGCCATTTATATTTTTCCAGCAGACTTAACTAGGTCTGTTTATTTTCTTTTTCATTGTCATTACTTTCCTTATTTGGTATTAGTCTTCGCGTTTAAATTTAATTGTAATTTAGGTAACCGTTACTTCTGAAGATGTATGTTGGAGCATACGAAACGTCAAGTTCATAAATGAAAGTTTTTACAACATGCGTTGTCTCGTTATGTTTATAACCGCAGTTTGTTTGCTATTTTTACTAAAATTAGATGTAGCAAGTAGCGCTGTTTCACCTTTTAAGGTAATAATTTTTTGTCGAAAGACGTCTCAGTCTGCAAGTCTTAATTTAATTTTTAATAAACGCGCCGACAAAATATAATGACCGGAAAAGGTATAGTGACACCAGCCCCTTTTGGGCTCCCAGTTATGACTGGTCCACCCTTTAAGTTCCAATTATCCCCCAAAAAGCTTTCTCCGCCCCACTATTAATAATGACCGGTCCCTTATAATGTCTAATTATTGGTTTTCACGTCACGCAAGTAAGCTAATTTATCGCCTGGGGGATTCCAACATGGCGGCCGGAAACTAGTGGAAACATCAGGAGTTTACTTTGGCTCTCTCAAAACGTTTCTTCTTTCTGTTAAACTTGAAAACAGTCGCATAGGCACTTCTCTCAGCCTATTGGTTACTCAGAACTCGAAAACATAAGGCGAATCGATGTTTTCGTGCACGTAACATGTTACTCAGAAACAATGCCGATGTCACGCGCATTGTAAAAATCAAGGCCTCCTGTTGAGCAGCGCATGGCATGAATGCTGTCCTTAGTGCCCTGCTTTCAAAACGAGTCTTCGCTGTGAAACCATTCATATAAAAATGAGTGTGATCATCGGGATACAAGACGTCCAAAGGCGATTCCGTGGGATGCTTGGGCTGGGGAGGGTAGCATTAGAATGAATTCTGAAATTAAGTAAAGTGCTCGATTAATCAGTTAGATCGGCCATAAAAATCACTGAGGAAACGGTGTTGAAGAAACGGTCACTGTGCTTGTAGTGGAAAATAGCATAGGCCGACGGAAAGTTACTGTGT
>JAHPZR010031870.1:0-10000 GCA_019787425.1 Platygyra sinensis | reverse complement strand
GAGCCAAGGCTCAAGCAATTTGGTAAGTCATTTATATAGATCAAAAAGAGTAGAGGGCCAATTATTGATCCTTGGGGAACTCCACAGTTTAAAGGGGTTGCACTGGAGAGGTGATTGTTTACGTTGCATCGTTGTAAACGATTTGTTAGGTAAGACTTGAACCATTTCAGTGCATCTTGATCCACCCCATAGTTAGCAAGTTTTTGCAAGATGATTTCGTGATCTATAGTGTCAAAGGCTTTCTTTAAATCAATGAAAATTACACCATTGAGTAGACCTTTGTCAACATTGACACACCAGTTGTTGCTTGTCTCCAACAAGGCAGTGAGCGTACTGTGTAGAGAACGAAAGCCAGACTGGCAGCTGGTTGATAAATCATTTACATTTATATAATTATAAAGTTGGTCATAGATAATTTTTTCAAAGATTTTGGCCACAGCAGGTGTAACGGATATAGGCCGATAGTTGTTTAAGTCAGTCTTGGATCCAGTCTTAAAGATAGGTGTTACTTTAGCCAGCTTCCAGTCTGATGGGTAGATACCAGTCAGTAGTGATTGATTAAATATTCACGTTAAAGAAGGCGCAACGACATCAGCGGCTATTTTTAATACTTTGCATGGAATATTGTCAGGACCAGTGGCCTTCCCTCCAGCGATACCTTTCACTAAATTGACGACTTCTTGGACATTGATCCTTTCGAAAGAAAATACCCTGTCAGAGAGTTTCACATAGTAAAGCGGATCAATGTCTACAGTAGGAATTTCACGGGCTAGAGTCTGACCAATACTAGTAAAATGGTTGTTAAACGCCTCTGCTATGTCTTAGGCGAAGTAAAGACTTGGTGCCATGACTTAATTTGAGAGACTTTAGAAGATTTGCATTGGCGAGATTGGAGTTCATTGATTAACTAACCGCCATGTTTTATGTGGATCACATTTACTTGCGTCCAGTTTCTCCGAAAATTATTTGCGTTCGGCTTTCTTAATTGAGTTATTTACCTTATTTCTTGTGTCTTTGAATTCTTTCCAAACCAGGGGATCGTATGTAGATGTAGCTTTCTTTTTTTAAAAAAAAATCTCTTTTGTAAATTTCGCGTAACTACTCATTTGTAATCCATGGAGATCTATTGTTTTTAATTCTTTTTGTTTTCAACGGTGCGTGCTTATCAATAACACTCATCAGAAGGTGTTTCCAAGAGTTCCACATTTCATTTGGGTTATTGAGCATGGAGACGCAGTTCCATTCATTCATACGAAGATCACGTAAAAATTCATCTTCGTTAAAATTCTTGAGCTGTCGCACTACAGCTGTTTTATGAACAAAAGAGCGGAGATGTGAAATTTTGCGTGTCAGGAAAATGGCATAGTGGCCGCTGATGCCAATATCAACAACACCTGAATTAGATATTTTATCTGGAGAATTGGTTAAGCATAAATCGATGAGGGTACGGGAGTATTGCGTTACTCAAGTAGGTTCAGTGATCAGTTGAGTCAGACCATAACAGTATCCATAATATTCAACAGGTGGGAAGAGTTAATATTGACACTGTCGGGCATAAATCACAATTTAGGTCACCCAACAGATGTAGTTCCAAATTTTCGGCATCAATTTTATCAATAACCCTCTCAAAGACCGTGAAAAGGTCAGGAGATGACAGTGGCGGTCTGTACCAAGTAGACACAAGGAACGGCTTTGATCGGGGTCTCGAGATCTCAATAGTAAGGCATTCAATATCACTCGGACTGAGGTCAGCACGAATTTGAAAATTGATACTACTTCGAACACAAATACAGACCCCACCACCATGTCTGCCATTAATTTCACGGTCTTTGCGAACTACGTCATAACCAGGTAAATATACTTCGTTGTCTTTGATGGTACAGCCGAGTTTCGTTTCGTTTATAGCTAAAATATCAATTCCCTTGGACTGACTCATGAAGATACATAGATCATCGATTTGAGATACTAAACTATTTATGTTTAAACATGTCATAACCAAACCACGTCCAAAAACTGACTCACCGTAGGTGTTTTGTGAAGATTGTCCGAAATCCAGGGAATCTGTAGATTTCGGAGGATCAGGAATCTGATCGGGCTCCCAAACGGCAAGGCCCTAATCTATATGTTTACAAAAATTCTGTGCTAGAAGGGCAGATCCTGACTTAGACAGATGTAACCCGCCCTGATTTAAATGAGTTTGATTAATGTTGTTATGTTCGATAAAATTCCAGTGATTCTGTCAGCAGAACTTCTTGAGGATTTTGTTCACACTTGAGACTTTTCCGCCCTTATCATCTGCTCTGGCGATCAATCCCGATATTGCCAAATTGGTTTCTGGTGCGTCACCTTCAATTTGAAGAGCTAAGTTGACAATGCCTTTGGTTGTAAGTCTAGGTTCCTGGGTATTTAGGTCGTTTGTTCCAATATGAAGGACAACATTGCCAGGTTTCTTTCTTAGAAGAGGTTTAACAAAGTCTTCCATATCCTCAGTGGTTGCCCCAGGAAAAGACTTAACGACCACCTTGTTGCTTCTAGAAATGCTCCAGCCGCGAATATGTTGGATGATCGAGTCACCTGCAATAACGGTTACTGGTTTTCTTGCATGCTTGTTGTTGTTATTAGCACCAGAATGTAAATCTTATGAATTTGGTGACGACTTGGCGCTCCTCGAGCTTCTTCTATTATGCCGCGTATTTTGGTGGATTGACCAACCGCCTTGTTCAGCGTCAGGGTCAGTAGAGACGGGTTGTGATGGAAGATCTTTCTCCTTATGAGCATATATTTCTTTCGTCATGATTTGAAGAGCGGTTCTGTAAGAATCTCTCTCCTCGAAAATATTCATCTCTTGGCATATGTACATTACAATAGTACAACTTGGTTTACCTACAATACACAATAAAGATAAAAGTCACATATTTTAAGGTATAGGTCATGAAAATGAATGCAGAAAAATTATACAGTATATCTTTAATTTGCTGCCCTTTCTTCTTCTCCTTCCTCAACCCTAAAAAAAAAAAACGATTAAAAAAAAAACGAAATTGCGCATTCCTAACATAAATGGAGTGGAGCTTACACGGGCGGATAATATCGCAAGCAATTACAGTACTGTGCGGAGGTCTCTTTTTTTTGAAAGAACACCAAAAATAAAAGTGGAAATGGTGTTTAAACATGGTTACTGCATTTTCTCGATTAATAACCCCTTAAACCCACCTTAGCTTTTGTTTCAAATTCAACCCGGTTGTGCCAGGCATATGCTATTGGTTTATTCCTTATACTCTATGGTAATCTTTGTTGTCATTACACGCGTCATGTAACCGGCTTTTAATCGAGCAAATACGGCAACTGTCGCTTTTCACGGTTAAAGATACTAGGCAAAACAATCTGTAGTATTGCACACTATTTTTAAGGTTAAAAAAGACCTACGCAAGTCAGTGCGAAAAGTGAAATAGACGCCCCATGCAAAAGAAAACCATTGTACGGCACCTTGGCATTTGCATGTAATTCTTTCTCGCGAAATGTTTAATTCGCTTTCATGATCTAATCAAAGAGACCTATGGCCAAACTCGAGGATTAAGTAATGTAGAGATGAAACATGTTGGTACACTTGCAATTATTGGTGCATTATTAAAGGGTGTTGAAACAAGCTGTGCTCGTATCATGCAATGTCGCACTTATCGTATAAAGCGTAGGCATTTTGGTAGGCTTTTGTAGTACTCATATTACCAATTATTAAAAACTGGCTCATTGGATAATGCAATTCGAGAGTTTTCATTGGCTAACCCTTTATGGTGTATGAGCCATTATACCATGATCTACAAAAATGGCGAGCGTATGCGTGATTTTTTGGCTCTTTTGTTTTTATTGTAGTCTAGTTTTCTATGTTTTGGGGGCGTTTTTAATAAAACAATTATTCCACTCGCGCTTGTTGGATATGAGATGATTATAGCCAACTCGGCGCTACGCGTCTCGTTGGCTATATATCATCTCATATCCAACGTGCGCTCATGGAATAATTGTTAAATAGCTAGGGTAGTAGAATTTGCAGCTGAACACGGAATGGTAAAAGCTAAGGGTTCCTGGGTCAAATTGGACACTCCTGCCCAAAAAATTAGAGTATTTCATCCCTCCGCCACCACCCTGAAGTTGATGTTGATGTTGGTCTGCATGCATTCAAGAGCATTTTTTCTTTTTGTGCAAACAGACCTTTCTCACTGCATTTCACTGAGGGCTATAGTTAAGGTTTCTTATGAGACAGCACTTCTTCAGTTTTCAATGTGGAACCACTTGTCTCTATATATATTGCACGTAAAATACATCCAAATAATTAGCCTCTTTTGAGGGCATTTTCAGCGTTGATCCAAAAAAATCTGTCGGCCCATAAATGTGTTCCAACAAGCTCACAGGGGGTTTCTTTCCCCTTGCTATCTTTTCAATCAGGAAGCACAAATGTAAACAAAAGACAGTATTCAGGAATTCGCGCATTCAGCATCCCATTCCGGCAGAGTTTTAATGAATGTACTTAAATAAACAAACCAAGTATGGAAAACGCAACTTAAATCAAATATTAGACTCACTCGCATTTCAATGGCTTTTCAAGTTATTATTCTTACACTTGTATGGTCCTGATACTGATTGGTTCCTGTGATGGATAATAGTCGGTGATAATCAAATGATGAAATTTGATAAAACGAGTTTACGCTTTTCGAGCAAATTTGTGTTTTAGCAGTTGTTTATTTCATGGTACAATTATTCAAAATGGTGGCTTGTGGCTGTACAGAATGAACATAAGCTAAGCAGAAATTATGTGTAATTTAATTATACTGCAGCTACGAACATTGAGATATAAGCGTGAGATCTTTGTGCTGGAGTGCTGGGATTTTTGAAGACGACAGGATTATTTCCGAAGATTCTCGAAGAAGTCCGAAGTCTTCCGATGACGTCCGAAGTCTGCCGACGGCGAAGATATCGAGAAAGCGCTTATCCACAAGGACCGACGTTAGTTGACAACATCAGCGCTATAGTTTTCTCCCAGTGCTTTTCACTTCAAAAATCAGAGATCGCGAGGAAGGTATTGTCATTTATTAATTTTACACATGGTTTTCGTTCCTTGCATGGGTCTGAGTTAACACGTTTTTGGAAATTGTGTCAAGCAAGACGTCAACAACTCACATTTTTCAATCAGGCGTGAGAAATTGGCCCGCAAACGTCAGCCAGCGTGACATTGAAGTTTTCAACCCGCAGGCGTGAGACTGACGCCTAAGCTCACCACATTAGCATGAGATTTCCTCATTTTCCGGTCACTTTCCAGCAAACAAATGCTCATCTCTTTCGGATCTTTTCGTCACATTTAGGGCCTGGACGAGTCACTGCAAATGTTCATGAGATTCAGCCTTCAAGTTGGCCATAGTAGTAAGTCGGACATTCGAAGGCAACTCCTCTTCAATTTAGCGAAACAGCTAATAAATTAAAAGCTACAAGGATGGCATGAAGCAAGCCTTTCAGTGAGAAATCGGGCTGCACAGTTAATATCCCAACACGGCGTCGAACTCGGTTACTAATGCAACATGGCATCGGGCTCGTTTACTATTCCAATATAGCGTCGGGCTAGCCCGGACGCTCTCGTTCGAGCCGACTAATTACGAACAGTGTCTACACCTGAGTGAGTGGGCGACACATTTGCATATCCAAGTCCCCGCAAGAAAGTCGTTTCTACGCTTTGCGTATCCACTGGTTTAAAAACGCGTTTCAAGCCAAATGATTTTAATTACAATTTGAAATACCAAAATTTTGACTTCTCATGTTGATGATGAAAATTCATTGTTGGGCAAAAAAATGGTTCCCCTGTGTTTTTCACTTTGACACAAGTTATCTATTGAGATCCTGTTTTCCACCAGACCCCATGTTTTCCACACCCCGTGTATTCCATCAGACCTGTGTTTTCCACGCCCCGTGTTTTCTACACCCCATGTTTATCACACCCCGGGACCCCGGAACCTCGTACCCCAAGACCCCGTTCCCGCGTTTTCCACCTAGCCAAAACAAAACATCGAAAGACAAACGAGGTGTCGGCCTAGAATCACTATCCCACGGGCTACAAATCTCTTATACAGCCCTCCTGGACAACCTGTAGGCCACTTTGACTGGACTTGCTCCAGTAGCCAGTGCTCCAGTGCCGCAGAAATATTTCATTTCCGGCCAATTTGTATACACTTAAACGGCAGAAATTCCATATATCAGCTCCACCACGCAGTACACAACATGAACAAAAAAACATTAGGTTTATTTTGGCGGTTTAGGCCGAGCACCATTAACTATAAGAATACGTTATACTACAACCTAAAAGAAAAAGTATAGGGCTTGAAAAGCAGGGAAAACGAACTAAAGCCTCAAAGACTTCGAGACTAAAAGCCGTGAAGAAATCTCGTCCTTGCTGCAACCATACTTACCTGCGACACTCTTCCATCTGCCGTGTCTCAGAGGCTCCACGTGACTAAAAAGAGTGATTTCCATAAACAGAGGGATCCTGAACTACATTCTGTAGGCTTTTGGCTAACTGATCTCTGAATGTTGTACAGGAAATAGGCTTATTCTTTCGAATCAACTTGTATGAGAAGTTAGTTTTAACTAATGGTCGCAAAATAAATTCACTTGAGTGGAGGTCGATATCTAATTTCCAAGTTAGGTTTTCCATAAGAAAGCCAGGAAACCGGGAAGACGCTACCCCCTGATTTAGGAATAACAACCTGATCGCTTTGTCGAAGCTGGTCGGTCTTACTTCTCTCTAATTTGATAATCATGCACTCTTCGTGGAAATGAATGTGACTCATTCTGATATTAATCACCTCTTTGGATCTATAAATCCCGCATAAGCTACCACAGAGATAACAAGGAAAACATGCAATAAGAGTTTGCGTTTTATTTTTTTGCTTCTAACCAACTTGGGATGCCTTACGAACATTTTAAATTAAACACCTTTTCTAGCACGTGAACGTAATGAGCTTACGAAAGCAGCCGGCAAAAAAGCATTTAAATAAAGGAAAGAGTTCCAATTACTAAAGTGATTTTAACACCGTGAACTCGCTCGCAAACGAACCGTTAAAAGACGGAAGCGTCTCTAGTCTGAGTGGGTTCCAAAGACCCTAACAACGGTTACATTGTGCACAACTGCCGTACCGTCAGCGCTGCAAAAACTAGAAAAAAGCTGCCTTCCTGGTTGCATAAAATTCAGACGCAGGGCTACCACGCTAAAGGACAAATCCTTTGAACAAAAAAGGTGATTCTTGGCTTTACCTTTAACAAAGAGATTCTTAAACTTATGAAGTGTCACCCGATCGCGCACAAAAGCATTCCAGTGCTTGCCATGAAACAACCAAAAATATGAACAATTCCACTTAGAAATGACAAGAGTTCCTACAGTCTTACATGCTCCAGCATGAGTAATAACTCTACTAACTTGCGAGACCGGAGGAAGAATCCAGTTATTTTTTTCGTCCCAGTTTTGGGTGAAAGCGTCTACAGTTTAAAGAGGGGTGAATACGGGTATGCAAATCCGCCGGTCTGTGCCTTTTTTTCCCGCTAAATCCGTCGATCCTCTTAATTTTTTGTTCAAATCCACAAAAAAAACTACGTCCGCAAACAGAAGTGCAACAGTTCAAAGGTAAACCTGTTACATGTGAATGCTACTGTTAATTTCACCCAAATGTGAAGAAGGCAACATGCTCGATGGCTATAACACAATACAATTCCAATAACAGTCTCGCACCCGAGTTTAAATGATTAAACTGATTAACATACCGACCAAGGCTGAAGAAAGATCTATGATCCAAATTTCCTTTAGGATCCAAGATCCGAACATAAGACAGGCATAATCCGGAATCCGCGTCAAAACTTACAGCTAATCCACGATCCACTGTGTTTTTAAAATCCGCCATTTCGCTCGATTTACCGGAAAAATCCACAATTGACTGTTTTCACGATCCCATAATACATCTCGTTTACCCCCCAAAATTTTTACATAAGCATTGTTTTCAATTTCTCTTGAGACTTACAAGCGTCCCAAGAGAGGTTAAAACAATTCTTATGTAAAAATTTTGGGGGGTAAACAAGATGTATTATGGGAACGGTGAAAAAAGCGAATCCGTGCACTTTTTAAGGCCAAATCCGTCGATCCGAAAACCTATTCACCCCCCTCCATTTACAATCAAGCATGTCGAACACGTCGCTATGTATCGTGCAATCGGCGTCAAATTCAATATGGCTCTTCTCAAAAGATCAGCGTGGTAATTAAAACTCCTAGGAATCCACTATATTTCAAGGGCCTAATGGTTGTTCCGAAACGAAAAGTGGGTTAACCATGTCAGGCTGATGATTCAAATTTTCAACACGCTTGGTTCTTAACAAATCAGAAATAGCCTTTAGAACAAAATAAGTATCATTCAGCGCAGGAGTATTGTTAGAACTAATTTTGGGAGACGGGAAAACTACGAATGGGATTTTATAACCATCACGCGCAACACTTAAAATAAAGCCTGAAGCACCCAATTTTACCCACTCGTCATAACATAAAGCGAGACGACCACTCACCGAAGGAGTATCTGGTTGACCTCAGGTAAACTCATAATTTAACAGTCACTTAATTTCAATTACGGAATGAATATGAAATTTCATCATGGCAATTGCCACTTACATCATTAAATGCGTGTGCACACCCCCTTGTCTATTGTTATTTGTGTGTGCAAGTGTGTGCGCGAATGGTAATCGTGCCCATTGTTCTATATTAAGTAAATGTATTTGCAAATTTCTTCCCGCTTGGCCCAGCCACTTAGCGCGTTTAGCTTAGCTATTTCTAAGTGGCTGTGCTATTTTCTTTTGTAATTCTTTTTTTTCTTTCTTGTATTTAGTTCTATACTATATAATTTCTGGGCACGGATAAAGAGTGTTGTTGTTGTAGAAGCAATAACCTGAATGGAATAGGCCACTTGCACTTAGACGTCACGTGACCAATGTTTCCCTTAAACAATGAGTTGTAATATTGCCGTTGCCAAAAACTGGCCGAAGACATAAAAATTATCTTACACCCCAAATTTGAGAGGAAACGCATTTAAGGGAGATATTTTATGGTCCTTTGATTTTTTAACAAAGTAGCATGATTTATATTGGCTGCCATGTTGGAGGGCATACTGTTGCCCTCCAACATGGTGGCCAAAACTACTTTTTTGCTTATATCTAATCCCAAGACCCAGTCCATTTCATGTTGGCAAAATACTAATTTATGGCATGTGCAATCCAGACTATCACAAAAGAATATTGATTAAAAGCATTATAAACCAAGCACAGAAAATATCCTTTTTTCACCAAAAAGCAGGTATTTAAAAAAAAACACATGAGTAAAGTATCTCTAAAAAAAAATTATTAATTTAACAGGCACTAGTGAATAAAATTATGTGTTTCTTAAAAATAAGATACAGCGTACATACATCTGTTACAATGTTGCAGCTATGATATTACTATATACAGGCTGGAATGCAGAACTCAACGTCGGATTCAGTTTGTTCAGCGAACTTATTATAATCACATCAAGTAAAAATAGAGAGAAACCAAACAAAGTAATAAATTATTGAACTCTTTTAAATGTTAATGTAGAGTGCCTGCTTCGTTAATTAATTGGTGATCTCTCAAAAGCTGCATCCATGATAAATTAACTTGTTCCAGGGTGCATTTGTTTAGAGAGCTTTTCACACATTAATTTCTCTGTCATAACACTGAGTGGAATCTATGTTGTACAACTATCAGTACACAAGAAAAATACACCCAATAAGATATTGTTTGCAATAAATATCATTGCCTATAAGCAATCATCAATTCATGATCTTTAGAAATATGAAAATGCTATGAAAATCTTTTAGATGTTTTAATCCAGGCTGCCCATGTGTACACTGTTTGTATCTTGACTGACAGGAACAGTCAAGGCTGTACTTTAAGAAAAAATGCTAGAAAGCCC
>JAHPZR010031869.1:0-18490 GCA_019787425.1 Platygyra sinensis | reverse complement strand
CGTATCCGAAATGGAAGTACTTTAGAATCATTCCACTTTTATGTCGATAAATACTAGCTGCATCTAAATTCGTGAAGGAAGCGTTTTATATAAATAATGCCCCCGTAGTGTACCTGTTTGTTTTGCGTACGCTGGCTGGGAAATGTACAAAGATTTAGCACAGGTGCAGAGCCATTGTATGAGTCATTAAACCTTTTGTTTTGCAACATTTTCACTGTCGTTGTGGTTTGTATAAGGTCCCTGCTGTTGTGGTCTATAAAAAGTCACAACATTGACATATCAGTGTCCTCTTTGCGATTTAGCACCTAGAAATCATTGAAAAATTCCGGCTTGTCGTTTTTCACACTGGAAAACTCTGTACCATTCGCCCATGGAAATTTCCGGAAATGCACACCGGAAATTTAGTTTGATCGCATGGAAAACGCCCCTTGTGCTCGTAAATTTCGGAAAATGCAGTTCCATTCGTCAATGCGAATTTGCGGAAATTCAAACTAGAACTTTTCATCGAACGGAAAGTGCCATTGATTTCAGTTTGCATGGTGCGTGCTTTCTTAATTGTTTTTCTCGTTACCATTTAGTGATTCTCATTAGCATATAAGAAACCGGTTATCCGAATTCACTCTACTGACTGTACAAAACACGCATCGGCGGGCGCTCTTATTCATCGACAACAGACATTTTTTTTTAGATTTTTACACACATATACAAAAAAATAAGCAGCATCCGGTACAGACATAAACCTATTGTCACTTATTTCGCCTTGATGAAACGTCACGCGTTGCTTACAATTCAGACGAAACTCAAACTTACTTTTTTTTTCTTTTCTGTCGCGAAGACCCTGGCGAGATCCTCCCAAGCGAGTCGCAAGAGCAGGAAAACTTTGAAGTCCTGAAACGCTGCTATATCTAACCATATCCAAGTAGATTTTTTTCTGTGTTATGGAACAATCTTCTTCAGGTGTGGAATTTGTAGTGGAGTAATATGAATTTCTTGTAAAAAGAGCAGCGGAAATCAACTGGTCAGCGAAAAAGGTGGGACATAGGTAAATTCGACACTGTCTTATTTCATTTGAACTGGAGAAACCTACGACGAAAATACTTAAATAAAATTCCAACAGCCATAAAAGCGTGGAGTTTTTGGCCAAAAGCATAAACGATTTCGGGAATTTTGGACGCCATTTCCCCTACGCGACATCCCGGGCGCAAAAGTCCTCGCAGAAGATACGCACGTGTGCCGCAGGCGATGGCGCAATTTGTTCTAAAAAACTAGAAAAATTGTCCCATATCATGGGAACAGCCTTAAAACTAGAAATGGCGCGCGGTTGCGGCCTCCGTATCCGATTATGGCTCCTGACTAGGACTGTTATTCACGCACTCAACATTTTTAAAGAAAGATATATATTCAAATTGCTTCAAACATGGTACAAACCGTGCTCACCAGTTTCAGCAAAGACAAAAAGAAGACCGCGAAGGCGATATTCGCAGAGAAAAAATTTGAGATTTGGCTTAACCTTTCAAACAAAACACGATCCGTGTTTAGCATACAAATTTCGATAACTTACGTATAAATGTTTGTCTAGAGCCTTCTAGACCATTTTTCCTTACCAACGACTCACATCATTCTTGCTTCTTGCCTCGATTCTATCATACTACTTGTCTGCATCTATCGATTTCTCGTTTTCGAAAGGCGTGACACGTTACAGATTCAAAGTACAAACAGCAGGACTCTTACTCCTAGGTTTCTCCTTGGTTTTACCGAAAAAAAAACATTTATAACTGTTCTTTCGGATCGAAATAATCGCCTAGCATTGCAGATGGCGGGTCCCTTTCTTTCCACTTGTTAGCGTGCAAACGAGATGGTCGAGGAAAGGCTATGAGATGGTGTCTTTTTGATGCAGTTGAATGTAAACAATAAGGAGATACAAGTTACGAGAAAACCTCCATGTTATCCGCCCACGAAAGGTTCATAAGCGACAGACGACTGGAATAAATATCTGAATACTTGCAATCGTTGCTAGGTCAGGATCGCCAGCGGAAATCTCTGCAGTTTATTTATTTATTTTTTTTGTCGTATGTTTCCGTGTAGATCGTCGCGGTTAAGTACACCGTCTTGTACTTTACTCTGAAATTAACTTTTTCTTTCAAAACCTTCTTACTGCAAAAAAATTACATGCAAATTAGGGTATAATTTCTTGTTAATTTTACCTCTTTATTGACAACTATTTGAGAGTTCATAAAGAACAAGACTGTATGTTTGTGATTTTTGAACCTAAACTAAATTTCAGGCAAATGAGTTGCTCTGGCGATTAACTGAAGTAGTTTTGAGGTGGATCGTGAAACAAAAAAATCTTGTGGAGGTGAATTAATTTACATTAACCCTGCAAAAATGCACTTTTCCGGTCTAAGAAAAATGCATGGAAACTCAAGAATGTCTACAAAAAAGAGATTCAACTGATCCGAATTTTCAAAATAAAACAAGATAATGAAATTTCAACTTTGAGAAAGAAATGTTATTTGTTCAGACAGAAGTGGTTTTATCCCTTTTTCCTCAGAATGAACGCTTTGAACACTTGTTCACTCCCCGACACTAGCATCAAGGCATAAGTGAATACGTTACTCAGCCACCGAGAAACGCCTTGAAACACAGCGTGGCAATCAGAGAACAAAGACTGACCACCTTTTCAAAGTTCCGAAGAAATGTAACAGCCGGCTCGATTGCTTAGTCTACAAGCACATCAAGCGTTCTCTTAACACGTAAACTGACTCTAATCACGCCAAACTGTTTACGTAGCACTTTCCTTCATTTTTTTTCTGTATTGTGCTTTTTATAAGTAGTTACGTTTTTTTGAAACACATTTCAGAATAAAAACTAGCGATAAAAAACAACTTTTCGATCTCTCTGAGATCATTTTCAAGTTGGAGAAAAAGCGAATGAAATATACATATATAAGTACAAATTAGGGCGTGAGAATGTCCAACGATAAAATATGCAAATACTAGCGCTAAAATGTAAGTGTTAAAATAATAAAATAATATAAAAATGCTATATAAATAAGTTTGCACGGATTGAATCTGACTGTTTGTTCAAAGTTTGTTGTTGTTTTGCCCTGAAGGCAAATTACCCGAGTTCTACAAACGCTATGTGGATGACACATTGAGCATAATTCCCAACGTCTGAACAGCTGAATCATTCCTTTCCGCTCTAAATGAGAGGCATCCATCTGTCAGCTACACTATGGAACTTGGCGAACACGGTAAACTTCCCTTCCTGGGAACGGAGATCAGTAAATGCAATGGTCGCCTCGAGACAAGGGTGTACAGAAAACCAACTGACACCGGATTATTACTACATTACAAGAGCCACGTCGATGTTAGATACAACAAGTCGTTGCTAAAAACAATGCTGGATCGTGCCTTTAAAGTGTCATTTACCTGGCAACTGTTCCACCTGGAATGAGCTCGCCTAGCACAGACTTTCTCCCGATTTCAGTACCCAGCCCAACTGCTGCAATTGACCATCAGTAATTTTGCCACCAAAAAAGTTTCTGGCAATCCAATTTCCACACGAGCATGTAACGTAAATGAAGCGCTTGTCAGAGTAGTGTTACCATTCAAAGATCAGAGATCGGTCAACTCGCGCGAAGGCAACTTGGGTAACTAGGCCGTAAAAGTAAAGGGCAACATGGAACAGTCCCAAGTGACGTATATTGTGATTTTAAGATCTTGAGAAAGTGACAAAGTAATTCGACTGCCTGATCTACGAAATGCTCTTTATAAAGGAGCTAAACCAGCTTTGAACAAACGGTCAGACGTTTTTGTTGTTGGTGTTTTCAGGCTTTTCTTTTTAAGACGAAATCGATAGAAGATGGAGCAATTTCAGGTTTTAGTGGACAAAAATCTGTACCAGAGTAATTTTAAATATTTTACAGTCATTTTTACATTTTTTTTAAAGCTAAATACATGAATAATTGCCTGAAATAACACCGAAAAATAACTTCAGTTAATCGCCAGAGCAACTCATTTGCCTGAAATTTAGTTTAGGTTCAAAAATCACAAACATACAGTCTTGTTCTTTATGAACTCTCAAATAGTTGTCAATAAAGAGGTAAAATTAACAAGAAATTATACCCTAATTTGCATGTAATTTTTTTGCAGTAAGAAGGTTTTGAAAGAAAAAGTTAATTTCAGAGTAAAGTACAAGACGGTGTACTTAACCGCGACGATCTACACGGAAACATACGACAAAAAAATAAATAAATAAATAAACTGCAGAGATTTCCGCTGGCGATCCTGACCTAGCAACGATTGCAAGTATTCAGATATTTATTCCAGTCGTCTGTCGCTTATGAACCTTTCGTGGGCGGATAACATGGAGGTTTTCTCGTAACTTGTATCTCCTTATTGTTTACATTCAACTGCATCAAAAAGACACCATCTCATAGCCTTTCCTCGACCATCTCGTTTGCACGCTAACAAGTGGAAAGAAAGGGACCCGCCATCTGCAATGCTAGGCGATTATTTCGATCCGAAAGAACAGTTATAAATGTTTTTTTTTTTCGGTAAAACCAAGGAGAAACCTAGGAGTAAGAGTCCTGCTGTTTGTACTTTGAATCTGTAACGTGTCACGCCTTTCGAAAACGAGAAATCGATAGATGCAGACAAGTAGTATGATAGAATCGAGGCAAGAAGCAAGAATGATGTGAGTCGTTGGTAAGGAAAAATGGTCTAGAAGGCTCTAGACAAACATTTATACGTAAGTTATCGAAATTTGTATGCTAAACACGGATCGTGTTTTGTTTGAAAGGTTAAGCCAAATCTCAAATTTTTTCTCTGCGAATATCGCCTTCGCGGTCTTCTTTTTGTCTTTGCTGAAACTGGTGAGCACGGTTTGTACCATGTTTGAAGCAATTTGAATATATATCTTTCTTTAAAAATGTTGAGTGCGTGAATAACAGTCCTAGTCAGGAGCCATAATCGGATACGGAGGCCGCAACCGCGCGCCATTTCTAGTTTTAAGGCTGTTCCCATGATATGGGACAATTTTTCTAGTTTTTTAGAACAAATTGCGCCATCGCCTGCGGCACACGTGCGTATCTTCTGCGAGGACTTTTGCGCCCGGGATGTCGCGTAGGGGAAATGGCGTCCAAAATTCCCGAAATCGTTTATGCTTTTGGCCAAAAACTCCACGCTTTTATGGCTGTTGGAATTTTATTTAAGTATTTTCGTCGTAGGTTTCTCCAGTTCAAATGAAATAAGACAGTGTCGAATTTACCTATGTCCCACCTTTTTCGCTGACCAGTTGATTTCCGCTGCTCTTTTTACAAGAAATTCATATTACTCCACTACAAATTCCACACCTGAAGAAGATTTTTCCATAACACAGAAAAAAATCTACTTGGATATGGTTAGATATAGCAGCGTTTCAGGACTTCAAAGTTTTCCTGCTCTTGCGACTCGCTTGCGAGGATTTCGCCAGGGTCTTTGCGACAGAAAAGAAAAAAAAAAAAAGTAAGTTTGAGTTTCGTCTGAATTGTAAGCAACGCGTGACGTTTCATCAAGGCGAAATAAGTGACAATAGGTTTATGTCTGTACCGGATGCTGCTTATTTTTTTGTATATGTGTGTAAAAATCTAAAAAAAATTGTCTGTTGTCGATGAATAAGAGCGCCCGCCGATGCGTGTTTTGTACAGTCAGTAGAGTGAATTCGGATAACCGGTTTCTTATATGCTAATGAGAATCACTAAATGGTAACGAGAAAAACAATTAAGAAAGCACGCACCATGCAAACTGAAATCAATGGCACTTTCCGTTCGATGAAAAGTTCTAGTTTGAATTTCCGCAAATTCGCATTGACGAATGGAACTGCATTTTCCGAAATTTACGAGCACAAGGGGCGTTTTCCATGCGATCAAACTAAATTTCCGGTGTGCATTTCCGGAAATTTCCATGGGCGAATGGTACAGAGTTTTCCAGTGTGAAAAACGACAAGCCGGAATTTTTCAATGATTTCTAGGTGTAAATCGCAAAGAGGACACTGATATGTCAATGTTGTGACTTTTTATAGACCACAACAGCAGGGACCTTATACAAACCACAACGACAGTGAAAATGTTGCAAAACAAAAGGTTTAATGACTCATACAATGGCTCTGCACCTGTGCTAAATCTTTGTACATTTCCCAGCCAGCGTACGCAAAACAAACAGATACACTACGGGGGCATTATTTATATAAAACGCTTCCTTCACGAATTTAGATGCAGCTAGTATTTATCGACATAAAAGTGGAATGATTCTAAAGTACTTCCATTTTCGGATACGCGTCTCCGTCATCCTTGCGTGAGATGCCTAGTTCGCTGTGATCGCGGCCAAAACAACTAGCGCTGAATGGCAAATCGCGAATTTGCAGAATTTCCAAAAAGAGGACAACCTTGTGGGGTATACCCAAATTTTCGAACGTATTTTCCTGGAAATGTCCGTTCCATTTGATTTTCATCCTGGAATTTCCAGAACTTTCCGTTAAATGGTTCGCTTTTCGGAAATTCAACAATTTCCAGATTTTCCCAGGAAATTTCCGTACCATTTGTCCCTGTTTCGAAAATTTCGAAATTTTGGGTCGAATGGTAAGCGCCCATTGTTTTATTCCGATGCTTGCATGCCAGCATGCAAGTTCCGGCGCGAGTGTTTCTTGGCCACAGGTGTCAGAAAGCCAGCCACATAGTGTAACACAACGCTGTGTGTTAAGCTGAGAACAGTTCGAAATGTCCAATTTATGGCACCCGCGGAATGAGGATGAAGGAGATGAGCTAAGAAGGAGATGAGATTCAGCGTTTAGCTATTTAGATTCAAGCAAAGTCAAAACAAAATTGAAACATGAAATTAAACCAGATTGTAACACATAACTTATGTATCTCAGTTCTGCTGTCCATTTATCGGAGTCTGCGAAATAAATGCAAATATCTCTCGACCAGCAATGTGGCCAGCTCGACACAAATTGGCATTAACCAACGGGGATGTCTCCAGATCTGACTTACAGCCTTGAAAGTCTTAACCTCTTTGATAACATGCTCTATTTTCACCCTTCTTTTCGCTAATGCCCGATTGAATTTTCGTGCGCGTCTCATCTCTCTATAATTAAGCTAATGCATTTGCCCTGCTCGAATCGGTGCTAATAAAGAGCCGCGATCGGGGTATGCTCTGTCAGCTAACAGGGACGCATTTGGTGGGATGTCCAAATTGATTCCTGGTCCGATCGGCTCCATTAGTCTGTAGGACGTGGCATCATGCGTGCTTCCCAAGAAACCGGCCTGAGCAAATCGAATGTTTCTGTCATTATCTATAACTAATTGAGTATTCATGCAGTGGTAATGTCTATGTCCACTGTAAAATGGTCTTTGAGCTTCTGATAGGGGTCGTTAGATCTGATGAGGGTTACTATCAATTGCACCAACGACATAAGAAATTCAGGCCAGTTTCCCATTTGATTGCCCATTCCAGAACGTTTGGCCATCTGATTTGGTTCTGGAAGTATCTCCAAAGTTCTGGTAGTGTTCTGTATATACAGCTGTTTTGGGAAAGGTTGTCTAAAAGAAGCATAAAAGCGCACGCGACAATGCCGAAAGGCATTATGGTAAACTGTCAGTTTGAGTAAACGAAAACGTGACTGCAATGCTATCGAAAACGTCAGCTAGCAGTAAATGCTCACGCTTTTTTACTGACATTGAGATATAAGTGAGTTTCAAAATTCAGTCAAATGATCCAGACCATGAATTAGTAACAAAGGGTTAGGATTCACAGAGAAAGCATGATTCTGACGACTTTAACCTTACTTATTTTATGTCACGCTTTGCAGAGAAAGTCGGAGAAATGTACCAAAAATCGTGGTGCACGTGCAAGGCCATCGCTAATGAACCCTTTGTTTTTGGACGTGTTTTGGTAGCGTGATAGCGAGAGAGAGCTTCAACATGGATAAGCTTGTGCGTACTGCCACTTCATCTACGCTATATCCTAAGAACTCTTTCATCCAAATAGCTCGCTACCATAGGTCTTCACTGGACAGTCGTGGCATCTTCGATTCTGAGCGTTCACTACAGGTTGAATATATGTTATTGAATATCTCCCATACTACCTTTCGGCATTGTCGCGAACGCTCTTACCAATTTGGTCAACCTTTCCCGAAACAGCTGCTGTATCTGCTGACTTCGCTCAGTTGCTTCAGGCTCCTTCGCTGCGTCAGCAAATATGCCAGCCAGAGAACTATTGGCTGGTGAAACAAAGAGTTCTTTTGTTTAAAGTTTTCAACATTTAAATAACAAAAACAATGTTTGTAAACAAATATCTTTGCTATTGAAAGCTTAGCTGAAAATATGTGAATACAGCAGAAATAAAAACGTTACGGCGGCGCTTTTTATTAACTCGACAACAGAGAAAAAATGGCTGAAAATGTTGAGGAGGGCTTTCGTTCTACTCGTTTACGGATAAACCGTTTTCCAAAAGCTACTTTTACCATATGGCTTTTAAAGAAGAAAGGTTAATTGAACAGTGTATAGTTCTCGCTTTGCCCTGGCGCTTTCAGAAGAGGTCGCAAATTTGCCGTTAAAATTGACTATGTTAGCATCTTGGATGTATGAAAAATCGATCTTAGCGCACTTTAAGGCGTGATTTCTCTTCATTCAACTGCTAGATTTCTTTTTTACCATATGGATATTTTAATTTGACATTCCTTAAAGCGTCATAGCAATTTTCAAGAGATTTGGAGAGTTTGGAAGTAGTCGTAAAATGCGAATTTCGAAAACGTCTGCTCAGCATCGTAGTGTTCTCTCGAAATTTGTCCTTTGGAGACTCCCATGAGAATACAAGTGACCTATTTTAAACTTTCCGCGGGAATATTAGCATATGCTTATATTAGCATTTATTATCCAACTGCACTTCGCAGAGTACAAATAACGCTTAAGACGAGTACAAATATCACGCGGTATTTGTACTCCAGAGGACCGGTTTGACAGGTTTCCTGCCGTTGACCAATCAGTTAGCTGGATTTCTCGCGCCAATTCCGTTCCGCTTCGCATACTTCTGTCACGCATTCCCTGTAAATAAATATCCACGAAATTCGCTCGCACAAACATACCAATTTGGCTTGTTGGACAATAAATCTCTTATTAGACGTTTTGTTGTGTAGTATCGTTGAGAAATTTTACTCGTTGTTTGTATTTTGACTCGCCCTACGGGCTCGCCAAAATACGGCACAACAAAACGTCTAATTAACAATTATTCCAAGAGCCCTAGTTGGCTATAATCATCTTATATCCAACAAGCGCGAGTGGAATAATTGTTTTATTAAAAACGCCCCCAAAATATAGAAAACTAGACTACAATAAAAACAGAAAGGCCCAAAAAATCACGCATACGCTCGCCATTTTTGTAGATCATGATATAATGGCTCATATACCATGATGGCTAAGCCAATTAAAACTCTCGAATTGCATTATCCAATGATCCAGTTTTTAATAATAAGATATATATACACGTTCTTTGAGCAACACTTTTAACCTGAAATATTTCTGCCGATGTTTAAAAATCGCTTAAATCTTCTTCTCTATTTAGAAAATAGGAAGACTGAGAGTGCAGTGAACCTTAACGATTAGGCCATGTTTTCGCCCTGTTCATTCTGTTTAAGAGGCACCGCGAGAATTACGTTAAGACAAAGAGTAAGTGAGCGCAAAAAATTTAACTGACCACAGGTAACTCGCTGATTGAGCACCGGTTTTCATAGCCTGCGATTTGGAGTCCCTGCCGCTGCATTTCGCACTCATAAGAAAACCTGCCTGATCACAGATAAAGGTTTCTAAACCGCCGGCTTTACATGAAACAATTTCGATAATTCAGATAATTTATGGTTAGTCGTCCGTCTTGTCAAATAGAAACATCGCTGGACACAAATTTGCACAACGCTTTGTAAACAGTGCGGCCCACATTTACTTAGAGCGCTATTGTTAACTCTATCACACTTTGGGAATTACTTACCAGCAGCTCAAGTATTCCCAATGCTAAATCTGTTGACCAATCACAACCGACTACTTCTACACATGCAAATTATGATGCCGCGCGTTGATAAACTGGGCATTGCAAGCACATGTCGCGAAAAACAATAGCAGTTTCAACTTCTTTCAAAAACTTTTGAAACTCACCAAAAGAGCAGAAACAATAAAAAAGTATCAAAAACAGGTTTTGGTTATGATTAAGCATCGATTGGGAAACTCACAAATTAACTCGATACCAGAGTAAAGAGTTTGCTTACATAACTTTTCTCTACAGAACAAACACAAAAGTTTACGCGTACAACTAGCTCGAGCAGATATCTTTCATTCACAGCGCGAAATTAAAGAAATTCTTGACCCTGGAAACTCACTTTTTCCATTAACTCAGAGCATATAAGTACATAGAAGAGCCCTGTTTCTTCCTCTCTGCCTTTATTCCCTTTCATCGCCGTAAAAAATTGGCAAGAGAATCTCGCAATTCTCACTATTTGATCACGCAACGTGACAACATCCACGCGAGAACTCATGACAGGTGCGTGGATCAGAGCGGATATATGAAGTCAGGATAGCGCAATTTGTTCCCAAAATAGAAAAGTTGTCCCATATCATAGGTGCGTGCGGATCCCCGATTATGGCTCCTGTCATAATCAAGCTTTAAAAGCTATTTAACAAATATTTTTTTCTTTGTTATTTTAGAGTTCGATGGTTCACTGAAGTCTCGATATAAACTATAATTCTGACACTATCCCACTGGTAATACATTTCATTTTTTCCCATGGCCCTAGCATGAGGACTTTGTATGCTCCAGTTGCTCCACAGTGAGGCATTTTTACCTTCTAAATATGGCAAGGAAGTTTCAATTAAGAATAAACTGCCGTTGAAAACAGTCCTCACGCTACAAACAAACAAACAAACAAAAAAACCAGTTGTGCTTTTTTTTTTCAACCGCAAAGGGTTTGTCTTTATACTTTCTAAATCTATTTTGGTTTAACATCCAACTGTAGTTTAATCATTTACCTCAGGTCAACCGAATAGTCCCTTCGGTGCGTGGTCGTCTCGCTTTATGTTATGACGAGTGGGTAAAATTAGACACTTCAGGCTTAATTTTAAGCGTTGTGCGTGATGGTTATAAAATCCCATACGTAGCTCTCCCGCCTCCCAAAGTTATTTCCAGCAATACTTCTTCGCTGAACGATACTTATATTGCCTCAGAGGCTATATCTGATTTGTTAAGAACTAAGCGTGTTGATGAGATTTTGGATCATCAGCTGACATAGTTAACCCACTCTCCGTTTTGGTACAACCATCAGGGCGCAAGAAGAGATTGATCCTTGATCTGAGGCATATCAATTTGTATGTCTTTAAACGGAAGTTTAGGTGTGAAGACATTCTGTAGCCATTCAGATCTTCTCTAAAAGGTTTTATCTTTTCAAGTTCGACCTTAAGTCTGGATATTCAGTCAGGTAGAAAATTTTCCGTGGCACCCCGGCTGAAAGATTAAGCCGCCCTCTGGGATTTTGTCGGATGGTGTAACTGGATTCTTCCTCCGTCTCGCAAATTAGTAGAGGTATTGTTTATGCTGGAGCATGTAAGGCTGTAGAACTCTTGTCGTGCCTATGTGGAAGTGATCATATTTTTGGTTTCTTTTATGTGAAGATGGCAAGCACTGGAATGCCTTTGTGCGCGATTGGGTGCCACTTCCTAAATTTAAGAATCTCTTTATTAAAGGTAAAGCCAAGAATCACTTTTTCGGTTTAAAGGATTTGTCCTTTAGCGTAGTGGCCCTGCGTCAAACTTTTAAGCAACCACGGAGGCAGCTTTTTGGGGGTTTTTCCACCACTAAAGGTGGCAGTTGTTCACAATGTAAAAATTGTTATTGTCATTGGGACCCACTCAGACTAGAGAAGTCTTTTGACACTTCGGTCTTTTAACGCTTCGTTTGTGACCGAGTTCACGGTGTTTGATCACTTTAGTGATTGGAAGTCTTTCAGTCGATCCAGTCGTTAGAATTTCAAGAGATTTCGCAGAAAAATAGATGAGAGGCCACGTGAATGAAATATTATTACCTACGTTAAAAGCACTAAATATATACGTCGAAAGGTGAATATGTATCCGAGGAGATCGAGAGTGGGGGATCACGAAATTTGTTAGTAGCTATGAGGGGATACTTCAATAAAAAAAAAAAAAAACATAGAAAGGGAAGATCAGCTAAATGTCCATTACTTCCTTTAGATGGCGATAGCTAATCAGCGATCCCCTGGTCACGCTGAACGTTCAAGCCTGCAGTTAAAAGTGATAATTTGTCTAGAAAAGCTTTTTCATGTTTAAAGATATTCAAAACAAACTTTATTGGTATATACACACTGAGTGATTTTGGTGTTTTAAGCAATCTGATTGGTTCGCTATCTCTGGCTAATTAACAATTATTATTTGAAATCGAGGTAAATATTCTGCCACTATTCACCGAGATTGAGAAGAATAATTGTTTTAGTATATACACAGGAAGTGATCTCAACAACATTTCAGAAGGAAACCATTAAAAATCGATTTAATTGACCTCTCAATTCATGCGTGGAAAACGTGCAAGCTGCACAAAGCATACGCGAATTCGCGAAACTATTTACAGAATCTTTGAACATGGAAAATCTATAGTTAATCTTCGAAAAAACCTCCTGACAGTCTAGAATAATGGTCCTTAAACACCGTTCAAATCAGTGTGAATCAAAAGTATGCTTTATTCAAAAGTATGCTTATTTTGTTTGGCTTACGCATTATTCACTCGGTAGGGGGTGAATAATGCTCATTAGCCAGAGATAGCGAACCAATCAGATTGCTTAAAACACCAAGATCACTGAGTGTGTATATACTAATGAGCATTATTCACCCCTACCGAGTGAATAATGCGTAAGCCAAACAAAAAATAGAGCATACTTTTGAATAAAGCATACTTTTGATTGACACTGATTTGAACGGTGTTTAAGGACCATTATTCTAGACTGTCACGAGGTTTTATTCGAAGATTAACTATAGAAAGATTCTGTAAATAGTTTCGCGAATTCGCGCATGCTTGTACAGCTTACACGTTTTCCGAGCATGAATTGAGAGGCCAATTAAGGTGGCTGAACACAGTTTTTGATACCTCTGTTTCATTTACCTTTGCTTCTAAAACCCTTGATCCTTTGGTCGCCAAAAATGGCAGCAAGCAAGTTAACAACACAAACTTCAACTTTTTGATAATTAAACTGTCGTATGTGCCGTTGCCATGGCAACATGATTAATTATAAACAGGCGTTTAAAATCGGTTTTGTTTATTTGCAGAAAATCAAGTCATTAGATTTTCTTTATAATTTGCGTGCAACAAGCTTGTAACGATACTCACATGTTAGCGCTATTTTAATAACAATTTAACAAACAGATCTTTAATTATCCCTCGTTGAAGGTTCACTGGCATATCTTGAATTTCCTTTGTTAAATTTTAATTTTTTTGAATCCTCCAGTTACTTATTTCCTAAAGTATTTTCGCTCTAAATTTCGTGAAATTCTAATGAGTGGTTCTCGAGAAATAGGCGTATCTCCGAAAGTCAATTTTTCACTCAATCGCAATTTTTTCGACTTACTACGCATGCGCTGCATTTAACTGGGTTCCTTCGGTAACAAACAAAAGCTGAGAATTGCTGGTTTCTTTGCGTCGTTACTTTTTCTAACATACCTCTGTAATAAAAAAGTAAAACCATCAATACAGTGTTCATTTGTGAAGAAAAATAGTACAGACAGCGCGGACATTGAGCAAATAAAATGATCGCTGTATTGATGCCATGCTTGTTTTTATGCAATACTTGTGCACGTGCTGAATTGCATCAGATAAAGCACGCGCGAAAACTGTGTTCGGCCACCTTAAATCGATTTTTAATGGTTTCCTTCTGAAATGTTGTTGAGATCACTTCCTGTGTATATACTAAAACAATTATTCGTCTCAATCTCAGTGAATAGCGGCAGAATATTTACCTCGATTTCAAAGAATAATTGTTATAATTTCCCTATTTCTTTTTCAAAAGAAAAAATCCACGCAAGTTACTGCGAAAATTAAAATAGACACCCCACGCAAAAGAAAACCACTGCACCGCACGTTGGCATTTGAATGGTTTTCTTTCTTACGAAATGTTTAATGACGAAAAGTCATTGTTAGGCGAACTAATGGCTCCTCCGTGTTTTTCACTTGGACCCCGTGTTTTTCACTGAGACCCCGTGTTTTTGTTGTTGTTGTTGTTGTTTTTTTTTTTTTTTTGCTTTTTTTTTAACGGAACCCGTATTTTTTTCGTCAGACTCCGTGTTTTCCACACGCCTGGAACCCGTATCGCGGGACCACGTAGCCCGGGTTTTCACTCATTCGCCCCTTCGCCCCTTCGCCCTTTTACTCATTCACTTCTTCACTTCCCTTTAGACATTTGGAAACCCAGGAAATCAAGCCTAAAAACAGAATTAAATATTAAGAGAGCGTTTCTTTTACTTATTGATTTCTTCGAGTGCGCCCTCAGGATACTTTGACAGCTAAATATGATGATGTTTCGACGTCAACACCCTAAGTGAGACCAAAATCCTAGATTTGTACCCAAGACGACGAGTATTTGTCAACCTTTGTAGGCCTCTCCCCACATCAAGGCAAGGAAGCACAGAAAGCCGCGAAACTATAGAACAAAAATTTATTTTCTTTAAATCGGCACTCTTAGTCCTCACGGCCAACGAACGCTTTTTATTAATATTCAACTTATTTCTTCCGTTGCTTTTCACGTTGCCAGGCATCAACCAATAGCGTGGCTCCATATTTCTATATATAAACCACACACAACCACAATTCCTTGATTCGCTTCGACGAAAGGCCAACGCTCGAAACATCAGCTTCCGAATCCCTTTACGGTGGCTAATTCACATTATCAACCCAGTTGATAAAACTAAGTTATCTTGTAAGATTCCCACGCACGCAGCACCACGGTTTCTTTAGAAACTAACTAGTTTTATTCCTTTGCATATACGAGCCCCCCCACTCCACCCTTCCGGGTTTTTAACATTTGCCGTTTAAGGGACTGGTCAAAAAGTATTGGGGGGGGGGGGGGTGGGCCGGAGCAGAGAGGGGGTGGGTCATCACTTTTTGAACCCTTGGTAAGGGGTGGGTCGTTCAATTTTCAGCTGTCCATAGGGGTGGGTCATCCCGTTTTTTTTATGGGAATTGGCACACATTTGACACAATCTACAACAAAGGTAACTCCTTTCGCACAATTAAAGCAAGTGACACACTCAAACACCAACCCACGGTCTGGCATGCGTACAGCCATATTACCCAGGTAGTGGCAGCCATCGACAGCTGTTTCCGCCTTATTAGGCCTCATTAGCATGGCATAGCCAACAGGCAGAAATAGGACTAAGAGCCCTATGTAGGCTGCCCTTTACTGCTAAGTCGGGTGCAAAGCACCCCTTCATTAAAGCCCCAGCTCCACACAACACATGTGGGAGCTATTGGCTATGCGTAAGGCACTTGACAGACTGTGGGTTGGTGTTCGAGTGTGTCACTTCCTTTTATTGTTTGTTAACTCCTTTCAGGACAAAAACTTTTCAAGCTGTATTTGAAAAAGTACACTTGGCTGGTGTACAATGGAGGTGATAACTTATGTATTGTAAAATCTGTACAAAAGTTAACGGATTGATCAAGGAGTCCCAGGGCAGAAATATTCATAATACTGCACTCGGTGTGCTGGTATTCAAGAATGACCACCTTGTGTCTACATGATTAAAAATATAACACAATCACTGGTGATGTAATTTTAATCAAGATATCATGCCGAAGACCGAAGAGTTGACATGATATTGGGCAAGGGTGCTGCCTAACAGGAGCCCGGCAGCCTGGGGCACCCAAGAAAGTCCTTTGGGCTCCTAAGTTTTTGCAGTAGCTCCCAAAACATTACTTGTTGGGCTCCTAACTTTTTGGCTTTTGCCTTGTATTGGGTCTACATGCTATTTGTCCCCAAGGGTACGGTTAAATGCACAAGGATCTGGGAGTTGTCTGGCCATACTACTCCCAAGACTCACTACAACTGTTTTCTAGAGGGATCACTGCTTTACATGCCTTGAGGCCTAGTGAGAAAAGTAAATGGTCAAGTTTCCTTAGAGTTTACAGTCATGACTTTAAGCAACATTATTTTTGCACAAAACCAAGATTATCCGCTATATGTCATCACCTCTATATTTTGTCGAGTTGCAGACTGGCGGGTGTCGCCGCGGCTTGAAATATCTATGAATGTGGCACGCACGTGCCTAGTTGAATAGCGTGCGGGCAAACCAACAATCTGCTTGGTCGAAGGCCTCGGTCAAAGGCTTTAATCTGAGTAAAACGAAATAATTTATTGCTGAGCGGCAAACTTCGACCAGATTTGAATCGGGAATTGAGTGTGCCCCCACCCCCCCTACATTTTTAGCAAAACAGTTAGGTTTTAACGCCCTCGAACGATTTAGAGTTATGCAAGAATTGCGTACTCTCGCATTGCGGGCGGTTCAGGTCATCGGCGACATTGACATTGCGACCGACTTATAGCGGAAAGCAAGCGCAGTATATTGAGTATATTGGTGGCGGTTTTTTAGTACTCATCCATGTAGACGAAAAGGAGGCCCCCCAGAAGTCTCGGCAGGTTCACTAATGTAGTTTCGCATCCTCTAAACGTTTGGAATGACGCGTGGCCGTGCTTGGTCCTACAGACAAAATTTTAATAGGGTGAAAAGTCGTCTTTTTGTTTCCCCAAACCAAACATTCGACTTTTGATCATTATTTATATATTTTAAAAACGAATCAGGGGAAGTTCATGTGCGCAATACAGTATGGGAAAGGGGTAGTAATATTTAAATTTTGTATGGAAAAGCTGGCTGGCATATTATTCTTGCATTTGATTTGGGGCAGCCTTTGGGGGGGTAGTCTCTATATTCAGATAATTTTTTTTTTTTCGTTGCCGTTTTAATTTGTTTTCTTTTCAAGGGCCTTCAGGATGGCTGTCATTTTTTTTTTCCTCCATACCTCGCTTGTTTGCTGGGATTCGTAGTGCAATTCTTTCAGCTACATTTATCGGTCTTTTTTTCTTTTGCGTCTTCTCTTCTTGAGAGTTTTCGTGCTTCTACTATCTCTTAGGTGTCGTAGTTTATTAGAGTGTTCACTGATTTTTAAGGTTTTGATCATCTCCGAATATCAAGGATGGGGGTTTACTGGTGCGCATGCATCTAACATATTGCTGTCATGTGACTTTTTTTAAATTGTCGTGCGAATTTTGACTACCTGAAATAGGCTACTTGCTGAGTAGAGAAGTGATAGTACTGATAGCCTATCCGAATTATAGCGCAAGACGTCGTTGTTAGAGTGTAGTGGTGCCTACTTAGATTGTCGATTCCGAGATTGATCTGTTTTTAATCCCATCATAGATATCTAGCGTGTGTTAGCATCACGGCATTAACCTTCAGGCATAACCTAAGAATAAAATATCTAACTACGTCTGAATTTCTGTTTTTTTTCTCTGCGGGCGTCCGTGAAAAGGGCATCTGCGTGTGTTGGGGGATTAGAACCGGGCTTGCCTACACGTGCAATGAATGTCTTAGTTTGGCAATAATACTCCTTTAAAAATCGCTTTACCTATGCTAAGTGTACGTATTTTGTATCGGCCAAACCTTTCACTTGTCTTTAATCAGATTTTAAGTCATTCGCATTGATTGTCAGTTATAGTGGATTAAAAAAGGCTTGAAACAACTGGCTTTCATCTTTGTTTGGGGCGATAGGCAGAGTAGGCCAATGCAATGCATTTTGCCAAATTCCGGTTTCAATGTCACAGATAATTAAATCTAACCATTTGTGTCGCGGAATATAGTGCGACGGATTTTGCGAGGAGTTTTGGAAGTATATGGATGGAGAGGAAAAGGGTTGTTAAAGACAATGAGGCGTAGCTCAGCCGGGTAGGGGGGGGGGTATCATGTCTCCCTATAAAGGATTAAATGTTATGTTTTTCGGTTTTTGTTTTAAACAGGTATGCGAATTTTCAGTTGTTGTCTTAATGCATGGTGATCGATTTATCATTTTTGGGATTATTTTTTCTTGGACGTATAAACATCAAAAATTTTTACGAAGGCATCTTGTAATTAATATTGACTTTCGCGTTGACTTTTGGCTTTTTATTGATAGGCGCGTTTAGGGCGTAGCATTAATTTCTATTGATTGCACAACAGAGAAGATCCACTAGCAATTTGTACTGGGTGTCTTTGTTTAGCTCCAGTAAGAATTGTTGTTTCGAAGACGCATCAGGTAGCGTAAACTACCCAAAGTATTCATGAGTTTCCGGTGTTTAGTAGGGAAGTGCATAGAGACGCGTGGCAGGAAAGGGGGTTCGAAATGTGATCTGATCTTGAAATCTGTATTTCGAGCGAGATAATGTA
>JAHPZR010031868.1:22500-26514 GCA_019787425.1 Platygyra sinensis | reverse complement strand
GAGTTGTCTGATCAACTCTCCACACTGGAGGAGCTGATTGGCATGACCCTTGCCTTTTTTTGTCAGCCTGCTCCTCTCGATTAACCAAAGCTCCTCAGCATCTGTTTAGCAGGGAGCTTTGCAGAACTGACACATTCACTTGACTTTTCCCTCAGTGGAACAACTCTCTAAGGCAATCTCTACCAAGTGCCCTTCACACTTTGAATCTTTCAGCTGGGTGACCTAGTGGGGTTTTGGGGGGGGGGGGGGGTTCTGCCCTATAGAGGCTATATAGGTAGGTTGCCGTAGAAAATCGGTATGATTTTTGAGGTTCTAGTTTTAAATAGGGTATCCTTTTTTACTCTTTTTTGCTGTGTTTCTGGTGTGGTCCTTAGACAGGGTAGCTAAATTGTATTATCTTAAATAGGGTGTCATTTTAGGGTTTGGGTCTTAAAAAGGTATCAGCTTCTGCTTTCTTAGTCCTTAAATCGGGTTAGGTTCAAGACCTTTATAGCACACACCTATCCAAAATTTGCGGGAGTATCCCCACCCCACCCCTTCCCCCCCCCCCCGGGGGAAGTTCTCTATGGTTAGATTGCGTCTGGCAAACCCATCTCCCATTCTCCAAGTAGATTTTTCGCTTTATAAGAAATCTTGTTTGCTTCCTTGTCATCACACGGGGGTGTACCAGCTGTTTTTCTTCCCTCTCTCAGTGCAACTGGTTGAATTAGCCCTTGTACCACGACTATCACGTAATCAGCTTTAAACATCTTTCCGGAAATTCTCAAAACAATGTTTAATTAAATGTCCCCCCCAAAACATTTTCAGAAAAAAAAGATATCTAATAAAAATCCTCCAAATATCTTGAAATATCTCGTATTTTTGTTTGTATTAAAAAAGGCTTTTTGGAATAGGCAGGGGCATAGCAAACTACATCTCCTTGCCAAACGACAATGAACCTCTGCCTCCCCCTTGAGTGTAAAATACATTTCAAAAATCGCTTCCCTGCATGTCTTAATTAGTTAAACCAAGGGCCAGCCATTTTCAAAACAACGGTCCATTTTCAACAAAGGCCAGCCATTTCAACAACAACCCCCCCCCCGCGCGACCCCGGGGGGGGTTGTACTCCTCCCCTTATTGGGCTATAACGGGGACGTGTCCGCTGTGAATAGGGTATGGTTTTTGGGCCTCCGCTGTCCCATAAACAGGGTAAACATTCGACTTGCCTCTGTCCTAAACAGGGTATTGGTGTTGTTACGAGCCGAAAGACATTAAAACTCAGACTGCAAAAGCAGTCTCTTTCTTTTCTTAGCTGCGACCTGGGAACCTGCAAGAAGTTGAAAGAGCATGCGATCCGGAGCCCCCGGCAGAAAAAACCCCCGGCCGGCATTTTTTTTTCCGGATTTGGGGCAGGGCAAATATACTTTACTTTTACTTATTACGTTCCTATATTTTACCATAATTTAAAGAATTAAATTTAAATATCTACAAACCCGCTTGTAGCATAGCTAATCTAGGCGGGTTGTATTAATTATAGTCATATTAACTGAGCAAAAAGTGATTTAAAAACAGCTACTAAATAAATAAACATACACACATTAATAGTTAATCAAACACATAAGTAAAAAGGTATAAAGCAAATTAAGAGGTGTAAAGTAGATAAACGGCTAAATGTAAGTTTGAAAGCTATAGTGTATAATAATTACTTGTGTTTAAATTCAGTATTAGAGAATGGGCATCAACATAACAGTCCTCAATTTCAAGTACAGTTAGAAGCAGCTTATGAATTTTTCTTTTAAATGCTCTTTTCGTGAGCTTACGCCAATCGGGGTGTAGACAATTCCATAGTCTCGTACCGAAAGCAGGAAAAGACTTAAGTTTTATATGTAATCTGGATTTCTGTACAAAAAGATTATCTGCACACGAGAAACGCGTGTTGTAAGCATGAATGTCAGATGAATGTATGAAGAGTTCACGAATATTTTTAGGTGTAGAATGAGTAGAAACATCATGCATTATGGTTGAGACCGTTTCAAAGTAGAGCATATTTACAGGTAAGATGTTGGAAGCAACAAAAAGAGGGATGGCATGAGATCTTTTGCTGGCAAAGAAAATTAGGCGGAGTGCACGCTTTTGCAGAGTGAGAATCTTTTTTAAATCACACTGAGATGCTTGGCCCCAAACAGGGAGACCGTAGAGCGTGTAGGGAAATATCAGCGAACGGTAGATTTGAAGAAGGGTATTTAGAGGTACATGGTGCCTTAGCCTGGCAATTATGCCTACTATTTTACTGATCTTCGAAGCGATATGATCAATATGAGGCCTCCAGGTTAAATTTTTGTCAATCAGTACTCCTAAAAATTTCACATAATCTTTGCATTCAAGAGGCGCGAATCCATTATTAATAATATCCGGAATTCTGATACACGGCTGATAGTTTATTCTTTTTTGTGCTGGCCTAAAGATGACAAAGTTTGATTTCTTCGCATTAATGGTTAGTTTATTAGCATTAAGCCAGTTACAGACATTATTAAGCTCATTATTAACAACGGTTTCCAGGGTTTTCAAGTCGTTGTCAGCATATAACAGGTTTGTGTCATCAGCAAATAGATAAAAGCCAAGTTTATTGCTACACAGATAAATGTCGTTTATATAAATCAGGAAGAGTAAAGGACCTAGAACAGACCCTTGTGGAACTCCAGTTACCGAGCCCTTCTTCGATGAAATATGGTCATTGTCAATGTGCGTTGTTTGTGTTCGATTAGCCAAGTACGACGTAAACCACTCATGTACAATACCTCTAATCCCATAGTGGTGCAATTTATCAAGTAAAATCGTGTGATTGACCGTATCAAATGCTTTCTTAAAGTCCAGAAAAATGCCACAGGTAAACATTTTCTTGTCCATATTTGTTTGTATCATACTCACAATGTCCAGAATTGCATGCTGAGTGGAAAAAGTCTCTCTAAAGCCATACTGGGCTTTATATAATAATTCATTATCTTCGATGTATGATTTCAATCGGTTGTACATAACTTTTTCAAAAATCCTGTTAAAGACGGAAAGTAATGAAATAGGACGGTAGTTGCTAGGGTCGGTCTCATCGTCGCCTTTGTATACTGGGATAATTTTTGCATGTTTTAACTTGGAAGGATATTTGCCAGTTTGAACAGAGAGGTTGATGAGTTCAGCTAAGGGTGATGAAATTACGTTCTTTGCGCACTTCAAAACGCGAATAGGGCATGAGTATAGCCCATAAGCCTTTTTAGACCGAAGAAGCGAAATTTCTAGTTCTATGTCTGACGAAATGACCGGTTCAAAGAAAAAGGAGCTAGTGAAATTAGTATATTAAGGTGGCTCAAAGCAGTTTCCAGCACTTTCCAAGACGTAGATTTTGATGGGTCATTATTACCACCCTTTATCAGTTGATGCTACAATCATGGTATCAGAAAAATGCCCAATCATTGGTGAACACGTTGGTATTATTTTCGTCTCACAATAGGTTACCATAGCAACACCATAACCTGCTAAAAACACCCTTAATTTCAACTTTAAGCGCTTATAACTCAAAAGCGAGCTCGGTGACCCCCATTTTTTATTATGGAATTGTAATCAGCATGATAAGATGCAACTTTTTGCAGAGTTTAAAAAATTTCTACGAAGGGGGTTCAGAGCCACCTTAAATTTTCGAAAATTTAAGGTGGCTCTGAACCCCCTTCGTAGAATTTTTTTTAACTTTGCAAAAAGTTGCATCTTATCATGCTGATTACAATTCCATAATAAAAAATGGGGGTCACCGAGCTCGTTTTTGAGTTATAAGCGCTTAAAGGTAAAATTAAGGGTGTTTTTAGCAGGTCATATTGTTGCTATGGTAACCTATTGTGCCACAAAAATAACAGCAACTTGTTCCCCGATGATTGGGTAGTTTGTTGATACCATGACTTTGATATCAACCGGTATAGAGTGGTTGTAATGACCCATCGAACTGTGAGTCTTGGAAAGTACTGGAAACTGTTTTCAGCCACCTTAATTAAG
>JAHPZR010031868.1:15000-17500 GCA_019787425.1 Platygyra sinensis | reverse complement strand
AAAAGAGTGAAAGTTGAACTTCTAAAACTTCAGTGCAAGAGAAAGAGGTGCAAGCAAGGGAGAAATGTTGTAAATATTATCACAGAAATAACGACAAACACTCTGAACAGGTATCTCCTTGTTAATACATTGCTTGCATTTGTGATGTAACAGATCTCATTGCAATTAGCCCACCCCATCCTAACTCTAAAGTTCTACCCATCTTAGCACCTCCTTCCTTTTTTGTAAACTTTTTCTTTCCTTAACTGATTCGTATGTACAAAAAATTGTCAAATATTTCAATTTATGAATGTGACATTATAACTATAATGTAAAGACAATCAATTTACTCTGTTTTCAAACTTTCCATCTTTACTTGCAAATAACACAGAATGGCAGTTTGGCGTAACGCCCTCCAGGTGGAATTGTTATGCCACTGTCAACTGAAATTTGTTTATCAAAAAATAATTTTCCACTACACCAAGCTCATAATACACTTCTACAGGTGCAGCCGGGCTACCGCACAAGTGAGTTGAGTCTTTCTGTTTCCATTCATCATTATTTGGGTCAAAGCAATACACAATGCCTGCTTTATCTACCCAGCTAGGTGATTGCGAATCTCCTTCATTTTGTTCAGATTTGCAACCCCTTTTTCTATAGCACATAACGCATCTCTTAAAGATATTCAAATTAGCTTCGCTTGGCAATCGTTTTCAGCGTTTTTAGCCAAACTACATCTGTTAATTGGCTTGGATTCACTGACTGCATAAATGTAATCATCAGTAGAACATACATGGGCAGTTGATGTGATGGTCGGAATCCAGATAAAGTAACAGTGTCTCTCAGGAATCATTAACAATATCAGAAAGATAAATAACACTGTCTCCGGATTGTTTGTGTGCAGCTACATACAAATAGTTACCAACATATTCTGCAGAGTAGCAAGAAACGTTTTGTTCGTATGCATTAAGTATGCCATGGATGGGAAAGGTTTCCATGTTTTGGTTTCAACATCAAAGTACTGCATCTGCGTTGAAGGGAGAATGGCAGAAAAAAACATGAAACCAGATTGAAGGATAAGGTGTGCTAAAAATATTGTAAGCGATGTATTTGCTGCAATGCTACAGTATATAGGTGAATTTGTCCTACATTGAATATTTTTTTCAGAATGAGATTGGGTGTGCTGTAGAAAAAGGGGTTGCAAATCTGAACAAAATGAAGGAGATTCGCAATCACCTAGCTGGGTAGATAAAGCAGGCATTGTGTATTGCTTTGACCCAAATAATGATGAATGGAAACAGAAAGACTCAACTCACTTGTGCGGTAGCCCGGCTGCACCTGTAGAAGTGTATTATGAGCTTGGTGTAGTGGAAAATTATTTTTTGATAAACAAATTTCAGTTGACAGTGGCATAACAATTCCACCTGGAGGGCGTTACGCCAAACTGCCATTCTGTGTTATTTGCAAGTAAAGATGGAAAGTTTGAAAACAGAGTAAATTGATTGTCTTTACATTATAGTTATAATGTCACATTCATAAATTGAAATATTTGACAATTTTTTGTACATACGAATCAGTTAAGGAAAGAAAAAGTTTACAAAAAAGGAAGGAGGTGCTAAGATGGGTAGAACTTTAGAGTTAGGATGGGGTGGGCTAATTGCAATGAGATCTGTTACATCACAAATGCAAGCAATGTATTAACAAGGAGATACCTGTTCAGAGTGTTTGTCGTTATTTCTGTGATAATATTTACAACATTTCTCCCTTGCTTGCACCTCTTTCTCTTGCACTGAAGTTTTAGAAGTTCAACTTTCACTCTTTTCTAATTTAGGTTCAAGCAGTTTGACATTGAATGGTTCAATAAGCACTTATGAAATGAATGGCCCAAAAGGAATCAGTGAGTTTGTTTCCCCGAGACCCTCAATGTTTCCCGAGGCGAAGCCAAGGGAAACATTGAGGCCATTAAGGTATTTGTGTTTTGTCATACCTCCCAACTCAAAAGTACAAAAAAACTGCAAAAAAAAAATCGTTTGCTTTTCGTCGGCTAACTAAAAAATTGCCGCGCTTTCAAGGAGCACAACCTGATCACGTGCGAGTCGAAAGTTCATGTTGTTGTTTTCCTAGGGAGTTAGGGAGTTTTGACTCGCGACACGTGCCGCGTTCTCCTCTAACCGGAAAACGTATTTGAGTTGAGAGGTGTCACAAATAATTTTGTTCATATGTGAGTTGGCAAATCAAAAGGTGAACAAACTTGCAAATGGTCCGTTTATGTTTTAGTTGGTTTCAGGGTGTTTCGGGAAACGAGTAAATGTCAACATTTGGTTTTTTAAGGGAGCAGTGCCTTTGAGGCTATTGTGAGGTACCAAGGGATGTATCCACTATTAAGTTTTGTATCAACAACAACAACAAACAACAATCTTTATTATTTACACCTTTTCTTACAATTAGCATTACATTTTTTAAAGGAATTTAGATCTATAAAGAGGGAAAAAAAAAGCTAAACATTACTATTTAAAGGTGT
>JAHPZR010031868.1:5000-10000 GCA_019787425.1 Platygyra sinensis | reverse complement strand
TGATTTGCTATTTTAGGATGATGGCTACAAATTTTTGCCTTTAAAGGGCAATAATTTTACCAGTTTTGTACGTGGGAACACAGAGCATGATGTGGTTGGCCTCTGAGGGTGCCCTGATCACGTGCTTTACCTGTGAACATGTCAGAAACATTATAGAATCTGAGGAAGGAATGGAACATGTCTGATTTTGTAGTTGACTTTTTTGCTGAAAGAAATTATCTTTAATCCACTCTAGTTTCAGAAAACACCCCTCATAAAGAATGGAAACCAAGACCAGTATCTTGGATGACACAAAAAACCGTTAACTAACACTGGTTAAAATAAAACAGTTTTGGGTGGTTAAAACTTATTGACACAAAAAATCGTTTCATAGCTCTCTTTGGTTTCAGTAAATAATGTGGTGGTTAAAATAAAACAGTTTTGGGTGGTTAAAACTTATTAAGACAAAAAATCGTTTCATAGCTCTCTTTGGTTTCAGTAAATAATGCGGAGGTTAAAATAAAACAGTTTTAGGTGGTTACAATTTATTAAGACCAAAAATCGTTAAATAACTCCCTTTGGTCTCAGTAAATAGTGCGGTGGTTAAAATAAAACAGTTTTGGGTGGTTACAACTTATTAAGACAAAAAATCGTTTAATAACTCTCTTTCGTCTCAGTAAATAATGCGGTGGTTAAAATAAAACAGTTTTGAGTGGTTACAATTTATTAAAACAAAAAATCGTTTAATAACTCCCTTTGGTCTCAGTAAATAATGCGGTGGTTAAAATAAAACAGTTTTAGGTGGTTACAACTTATTAAAACAAAAAATTGTTTAATAACTCCCTTTGGTCTCAGTAAATAATATGGTGGTTAAAATAAAACAGTTTTGGGTGGTTACAACTTATTAAGACAAAAAATCGTTTAATAACTCTTTGGTCACAATAAATAATGCGGTGGTTAAAATAAAACAGTTTTGGGTGGTTACAACTTATTAAGACAAAAAATCGTTTAATAACTCTCTTTGGTCTCAGTAAATAATGCGGTGGTTAAAATAAAACAGTTTTGGGTGGTTAAAACTTATTGACACAAAAAATCGTTTCATAGCTCTCTTTGATTTCAGTAAATAATGTTGTGGTTAAAATAAAACAGTTTTGGGTGGCTAAAACTTATTAAGACAAAAAATCGTTTCATAGCTCTCTTTGGTTTCAGTAAATAATGCGGTGGTTAAAATAAAACAGTTTTAGGTGGTTACAATTTATTAAGACCAAAAATTGTTAAATAACTCCCTTTGGTCTCAGTAAATAATGCGGTGGTTAAAATAAAACAGTTTTGGGTGGTTACAACTTATTAAGACAAAAAATCGTTTAATAACTCTCTTTCGTCTCAGTAAATAATGCGGTGGCTAAAATAAAACAGTTTTGGGTGGTTACAATTTATTAAGACAAAAAATCGTTTAATAACTCCCTTTGGTCTCAGTAAATAATATGGTGGTTAAAATAAAACAGTTTTGGGTGGTTACAATCTATTAAGACAAAAAATCGTGTAATGACTCTCTTTGGTCGCAGTAAATAATGCGGTGGTTAAAATAAAACAGTTTTGGGTGGTTACAACTTATTAAAACAAAAAATCGTTTAATAACTCCCTTTGGTCTCAGTAAATAATATGGTGGTTAAAATAAAACAGTTTTGGGTGGTTACAACTTATTAAGACAAAAAATCGTTTAATAACTCTTTGGTCACAATAAATAATGCGGTGGTTAAAATAAAACAGTTTTGGGTGGTTACAACTTATTAAGACAAAAAATCGTTTAATAACTCTCTTTGGTTTCAGTAAATAATGTGGTGGTTAAAATAAAACAGTTTTGGGTGGCTAAAACTTATTAAGACAAAAAATCGTTTCATAGCTCTCTTTGGTTTCAGTAAATAATGCGGTGGTTAAAATAAAACAGTTTTAGGTGGTTACAATTTATTAAGACCAAAAATTGTTAAATAACTCCCTTTGGTCTCAGTAAATAATGCGGTGGTTAAAATAAAACAGTTTTGGGTGGTTACAACTTATTAAGACAAAAAATCGTTTAATAACTCTCTTTCGTCTCAGTAAATAATGCGGTGGTTAAAATAAAACAGTTTTGGGTGGTTACAATTTATTAAGACAAAAAATCGTTTAATAACTCCCTTTGGTCTCAGTAAATAATATGGTGGTTAAAATAAAACAGTTTTGGGTGGTTACTATCTATTAAGACAAAAAATCGTGTTATGACTCTCTTTGGTCGCAGTAAATAATGCGGTGGTTAAAATAAAACAGTTTTGAGTGGTTACAACTCATTAAAACAAAAAATCGTTTAATAACTCCCTTTGGTCTCAGTAAATAATATTGTGGTTAAAATAAAACAGTTTTGGGTGGTTACAATCTATTAAGACAAAAAATCGTGTAATGACTCTCTTTGGTCGCAGTAAATAATGCGGTGGTTAAAATAAAACAGTTTTGGGTGGTTACAACTTATTAAGACAAAAACATCGTTTCATAGCTCTCTTTGGTCACAGTAAATAATGCGGTGGTTAAAATAAAACAGTTTTGGGTGGTTACAACTTATTAAGACAAAAAATCGTTTCATAGCTCTCTTTGGTTTCAGTAAATAATGTGGTGGTTAAAATAAAACAGTTTTGGGTGGTTACAATTTATTAAGACAAAAAATCGTTTAATAACTCTCTTTGGTCTCAGTAAATAATGCGGTGGTTAAAATAAAACAGTTTTGGGTGGTTACAAATTATTAAGACAAAAATCGTTTAATAACTCTCTTTGGTCACAGTAAATAATGCGGTGGTTAAAATAAAACAGTTTTGGGTGGTTACAATTTATTAAGACAAAAAATCGTTTAATAACTCTCTTTGGTCTCAGTAAATAATGCGGTGGTTAAATAAAACAGTTTTGGGTGGTTACAACTTATTAAAACAAAAATCGTTTAATAACTCCCTTTGGTCTCAGTAATAATATGGTGGTTAAAATAAAACAGTTTTGGGTGGTTACAACTTATTAAGACAAAAAATCGTTTAATAACTCTCTTTGGTCACAGTAAATAATGCGGTGGTTAAAATAAAACAGTTTTTGGGTGGTTACAACTTATTAAGACAAAAAATCGTTTAATAACTCTCTTTGGTCACAGTAAATAATGCGGTGGTTAAAATAAAACAGTTTTGGGTGGTTAAACTTATTAAGACAAAAATCGTTTAATACTCTCTTTGGTCTCAGTAAATAATGCGGTGGTTAAAATAAAACAGTTTTGGGTGGTTAAATTATTAAGACAAAAAATCGTTTCATAGCTCTCTTTGGTTTCAGTAAATAATGTGGTGGTTAAAATAAAACAGTTTTGGGTGGTTACAACTTATTAAGACAAAAAATCGTTTCATAACTCTTTGGTCTCAGTAAATAATGCGGTGGTTAAATAAAACAGTTTTGGGTGGTTACAATTATTAAGACAAAAAATCGTTTAATACTCTCTTTGGTCTCAGTAAATAATGCGGTGGTTAAAATAAAACAGTTTTGGGTGGTTACAACTTATTAAGACAAAAAATCGTTTAATAACTCCCTTTGGTCTCAGTAAATAATGCGGTGGTTAAAATAAAACAGTTTTGGGTGGTTACAACTTATAAACAAAAAATCGTTTAATACTCTCTTGGTCTCAGTAAATAATGCTGGTGGTTAAAATAAAAACAGTTTTGGGTGGTTACAACTTATTAAGACAAAAAAAATCGTTTCATAGCTTCTCTTTGGTCACAGTAGAATAATGCGGTGGTTAAAAATAACTTAAGCTAAGCGCGAAGCGGTGATCATGGTGCGAGAGGATTGCCAAGGCAAGGACGAACCACCTATTATCATAGGCAGCTACGAATGCTGTCCTAGAAGATTACAGGTTGAAAAGACTTGTCAAATAAGCCCCAGTATAGAGGCTAACCGCAAGCAACCTAATTTGGGCTAAGCGCTATTTAGGCTAAATGAAGTGCCAAGTAGACTCACACGGACTTAAAAAGTCGAATTTTCTACCTGCAACCTGCAAAACACATCTTGCCTTGCAGGAAACCCTTCCATGGTACAGCAAAATGACAAAAGTTTCGGTTGTTTCATATGAACATCAGTCAGTGCCAGACATGTTCGATACTGTAGATACCTTTAACTTTTTAACTTTAATTGTCATAATTGCCGTTAGTACTCTAATCTGGCAATGGTTGGTCAACGGCCAGCTAAACAAGTACAATATACATTGAACTAAATATGCTGTTAACTAGATTAGGAAATTACACAAGCAGCTAATAAGAACGGAAAAATAGCAAGGTAGCGCTAATTAAGTACAATACTAGCTTTGAAATGGCTAATAGATGACGCACGTATCACGGAAAAAGGCTGACCGTTCCAGACCGGGATTGTTCTGGGGAAGAACGAATATTTATATGCATTTACTGAAGATGACAGGGGCATAAATTTATAATCATGCAATCTCCTAGTCTCCTGAAAACCTAGGTTTATTTCGGCTGGGAAAGACATGTTCACAACACTGAAATTGATCTTATGAAACATCCTCACATCATTGATGATACGGCGTTCCTCAAGCGATTGCCAGTTCAGGTCTGCTAGCATAGCAGAGACGCTACTGTTGCTGCATGGACTAGTCATTAAAGACAAAGCGGGCAGCTCTCTGTTGGATAGACTCAATGGCAGAAATATCTTTGGCCGTGTGTGGTGACCAAGCAACACTTGTGTACTCCACAATTGGACGGACTAGACTAGCGTAGGCTCGCGACTTGATCGCCCTGTCTCAAGATGAAAGGTTCCGCTGGAGAACACACAAAATTTTATTTGCCTTTGTTTTAACTTCCTCGCACTGCAGAGACCAACTGAGAGAGCTCGTGATGTAGACGCCGGATTACATGAGAGGCAACTCAGGACATGAACAGCTACCCCTATATTGTAGAACCAATTTATAAATATAGGAAGTAGTGACGGGAAGGAAAACGGCAAATTAAAGA
>JAHPZR010031865.1:12500-89135 GCA_019787425.1 Platygyra sinensis | reverse complement strand
GTGGGGGGAGGTACAAAGGCGAGAGTATGTCCAACTATACTTGGACAGATTCCAAAATGGCGTCCCTGTCCCTGATAACGCGTGATTGCTTTTTGTTTCCAAAGCTGACCGACCTACCTTTGTGAAGCCAGAAATGAAACGGAAATATGCTACAGAATACTCGACTGCAGAGAAAGGTGCGTCGAAGTCCTAGAAGTGACATAACATGAACGATTTCGTGCGTAAGAGATGCCTTTACAATGCGGTGATACCGCGATCATTACAAATTGGTTAGTGTTAAACTTTGTGATTTTTCGTTTTACTCCCACGAACCACAAATTTCGGAATATGCGGTGTTTTGAATTCAATAACGGACTCTGAAGCACTATGGGGCCTCTCGAGGACTTTTGGAAACAGAGTTTAGTTGGAATTGGAGTTTAAAGTGTGGTCCTATGGACATCTTTGACCGGCCACAGGGAAGAAGCAGTATGTATGACATGAACGTTTATCATCTGGGCAAAACGGTAAGCCTTCCCTCCTCCCTATTACGTTATGAGACGATTTTGTGGAGAACATGCAACATATATAATTAAAAATAACACACTTTGAGATGAATTTTCGGCCATTCGTTCGAAAGTTTTCGTAAAATATAATATTGTCATACGCAATCTTTTCCCCATGAATGGTTGACAAACATTTGTACATCATTTCTTCTTGTTGCTGTCATCATACTTGAATGCTTTTTTTGGGTGGTTTACAGTTATGAAGCATGCTATATATTTCAGCACGATTGAATTATATAGAAAAGCTTGAAGTTCTAATACAGCACTGTGAAGTAGCAATACATGTAACCATCATCGGACTTTAATTTTATTTTATGTTTTGCGTATTTGCTTTTTTATCCTCTGAGCGTGGTACACAGTCCCCCTGTGAGATCAATGTGATTACAATATTTTAAAGCCGAAGTCACATAGAAAGAGATACATCAGTTCAGTAGTTCTCCAACGTTCAGTTTTAAAGCCCAACTGCATTCATTACCTTTAGCAATGCCCCCAGGGGGTGATCAGTTCCGAGAAAAATTTTTTTGGGAAGAAAGGGGTGTGCGAGCCTGCGTTTCCCAAATCCCCTACCCTAGCTGTGACCAACATCTTGTGAATATTCCTATCCTATTTTGACCTGACCAAAGATTTAAAACCCTATTTATATATAATTCCTGACTCGTATAAATCAAAACCCTGTTTCTGCCAGTTCCCGAGGATTAGTCGGACCATGTAAATTAGCATAAACTAATTTGTGAAGGGCTTTTGTTTGATAACTTTTTCGATAATGATGAATAAAGTGGGCTTCCTTGAAAACATCCCCATATCAAGGCTAGAGTGCAAAAACCATACCCTTTTTATGATCAAATGGCCGAAAATCAGCTTTGAAATTGATACACCTATTTGTGCCCAAAACAGCTGACAAACCATAACCCCTTTATGGGTTAACGCCATGGCCTACATATTCCCAAATGAAGTGGAGTGTCCCCCCTCAGCCCGGGGGTTGTCATGCCTTCTACGACTTTTCTATATTGAAGTAAGTACTTCATTGTTCCTGCTCGGTAATCCCCTGATTATCATAAGATTGGTTACTCGGCCCCACAATACATTCTTTTCACATAAACAAGTTAGCTGGTGATTTTTAGACCAATTCTGTGAAATTATATACTTCCCAGGAAAGGCTTAGGGCAACAGAGCACGAATTTTAAAATTTCTTGCCCAAACTTACGTGACAACATATTTGCTTCCACTATCCAAAAAAAAAAAAAAACAAACAGCGTATAGTGCACGCAGCAATAAAAATTGTAAATCACCACAGATTATATACTTCTGAATAACCAAAAATTTTTAATAATTACAGTTATTTTTATTGAAAAATGTTCCCTTTAAAAGAACTGTGTAGCTTCAATGTAATTATTTTTAATGATTCTGATCGCTCTGCCATAAAAAGAATTTCCTGTGCTTTGTGGCCACTCCCCCTCTGTCCACATCCTACCACTTTTAACATCTAGCATGTGTCCTTTCTATCATTGGGCCTTATAATTATTGAATATATTTACTAGATTAGCTGTAGAATGACAAAGTATAAAAAATATTATTGTGACCATTAACCTCCAGTTTCAAAATGTTTTCTTCAACATAAAAGAAAACAGTTTTAAAAAAAAATAAAATCAATAAATAAACAGTAGTATTTTTCACGCTGTCTCTACTACAACAACCGTCCTCTTGTTCGCAAAAAATAAAACTGTTTTGTCTACCACACTTAGTGGTGCGTTTTGTTTGGGATATGCCGGAATAATCCTGGGCGCAGAATAGCCGGAATGGAAATCCATGGTCATTCCGGAATGAGAATGAGTTCCCCAAACAAACGCTTAACATTCGCATTATTCCAATTATTCTTATTTCCGGATTGATCCCAAACGAACGCGCGCTTAATGGTATCAATTGACACAATCATTCAACAAACAAACACAGAAAAATACACCACAAAAAATCCATTTTCCAGGAAAAAATGCCTATTTTTGCAAAGATTCAGCGAGATTGACTATTTCCTGTTGATTAACAATGTTTCTCGACTGTCGAAAACTGTCAATTCCCTTTCTGTGAGTAATAATAACAAATCTTTTCCTCGACAGTAACTCTCTTTTTTGAAACTAAGTCAATCCCTTCTCAGTTACAAACATAACTATTGTGCTGGGCACGTGTAGAACATCTACGAACAAAAGTATAAACTTTGCAAAGAACGCCAGTATCGCAGGTTCCTCGAGGGGTGCACAACACTTCAGACCATGAGGTTGCTCTAAAGGAAGCCTTTTGATTACAAACTTTCGTGTGTAGACAAAAGCGTCCGCTAATTTGACAAGTTTCCTGGCGTGGGTATTATTCTTTCTTTGGCTCTGATAAATGATAGCTACTAGAATCCACATTTTTCTTTATACCTTGAATATTCCTCGTTTTGGGCCAAAGTCCATTATACAACAAAGGCGGATCCAGAAGTTTTCTTTGAGAGGGTTTTTTGCACTATCCAGGAAGGGCGTTAACTGCCTGGTGAGGTAAACAAATCTTAAGGGGCGAATACCGGAAAAGAAGGCCTCATCACCTGCGGGTAGAGGCGAAGGTTTGCGCGCACCGCCTGTACTCTCCCCCTTAGACCGATTGTCTCTGCCAACGGTTGGTTGAAACTGCTTTCAGCCTGACGGCCTTGTTTAGTCTGGCCAAGCTGGAAATATGACAATTGCTAACGATTGCGGCCACAAATCCTTTATGTATGCACCGAGTAGTTTTTCTTTACAACCTTGATTTTTTGTTTTGTGATATAGGGAAACAAGACTTCTCCGCGAGTGTCCGCATGGCAGCATATGTGTTGTATTCTTTTTAATCAACTTAAGATTCTCTAATGTTACGTTAAATTGTTATAGTTTTTTTCGGCTAGTGATATATGAAGAGAATTCTCAAAACCTGGATACACTATAAATCCGTGAGTCTGATAGCGACACCTCCCGGCCACTTATTTTTTCAAGCTTTTGTGATTTGTACCAATACATTTAATTGAAGGGCACTTTTTCGAAAAAAAAACTTTAAATTTGTGGGATTAATACAAAAAACAACAACAAAAAAAAACTGAGAACCTGTAAAAGAGTTTGGAGTTTTTAATTTGTTTAGCCCAGGGCCGAGTTGTTCGAAAGTCGGTTAACGCTAGGTAAAGTTAGCATATGAGCCAAGTGGCCCATTAGGGCGGAGCTTATCCTGGTTTCTGTGGAATGAAGCGACCAGGAATATTTCTACTCCCTCCTGGATGCGATGCTCGTCCATCACAGGGGTACCCCCAACATTAGATTTGCCAGAACTAATCAGTTATACACGTGCACCCTGTGGAGAGAAGGACTATGAGAGCAAAATGTCTTGCCCAAGTGCGCAACACAATGTCCCCATCCAGGGGTCAAACCCGGAAGAAATCCGCTCGATCCAGAGACGACCGCATTAACCATGAGGCCACAGCATCTCCTTCGGTTACCGCTCACCCGTGATGAAAAGTGAACCAAACAACATAAACAGAAAACCTTAATGAAACATTACAAAGCTGAAATTAGCCTCTTCCAGGCTTTAATCCGCCTGGGTTTATTAATCGGGCTTTGAAAAACGTGGCCCTCGCTGCCAATTGATTATATTGTAGTTAGTTCATCCCATCTCAATACAATAAACTTGGACAGTCTTGTTTATAGTTAGATGACAGATACTCGCTCAAATAAATTCGAATTGGAATTCATGATACTTGATAAGTGAGATGGCGACTTGGTTTCCTGGAAGGTCATGGGTTCGACTCCCGTTGGGGAACTCAGAAAATTTATTTTCTGAGTAATTCGACTTGAGAACGCTACTTCATTTACTTTATGATACATGTATACGAGAAAATCCATTTAATCCCAATTTTAGCGATCGTGCACACAAATTGGTCTGAAAAGGAGGCTTTTTCACGAGTACCAATAACGGAATTAAAAAGTCTTAACAGTCTTAACTTCAACATGACACTCTTCTAAAGCTAAGGTTGTTGATGTGTACTTTGTACTATAATTTTCTTTTTTGCTTTAGCTTTGTCAGTTCGTTTTAGAAAGCTTTTTGTCAGTAAGCCAAGTTGTCAGTAAGAAAACGGTTTCCCAGATTTGAAATGGCACGCGGAACGCTTAAGAAGATATAAGAATTTCCTAAGACTCGATTCGTCCTCTTAAGACTTGTTATTATAATTCCTTAAACTGGTGTTGAAAACCAGCCTTCCAATTAAGAATACAGGTCAATTTGTAATGGTTTGGCAAAACAAAGGGTGGGGAAATATATAGCGCTCTGAAACCTGTCACAACACTTCGATGTTAAAGGAAATATTATATGGCACGTAAAAAAAAAAAAAAAAAAAAAATATTGTGTATATAGAAATTTGTCGGAATCGAAAAAAAAATTTCAAAGCAAACTGTCAGCTTGTCGGTTTTTTCTATTGACTGGCACCAAAAGGCAGACAGGAGGTAGCGTTGCAAACAAATATAATTTGATACATTGAAAGGGCTTTTGAGAAAGGCTTTCTTTGCCTCTCAGTAGGATGTTGTATTTAGCTGGTGGTGTAAGCCCTCCTTTTACAGGTGACCATCTTCATCTCGCGAGCCATTGTTTCAACCTTTCAAAGATGGGTTCGTGACCACACCCCATTAGACTACTTCTGTAAACAACGAGTCCCAAACGGCCAAAGTGTTTTTTTTCTTTTTTACTGGGGAAGGTTTATCGGTCCACACGAAGACTGAATTTGGTACTATTGGACAAATGTTACAGTTCGTAAACAAGAAGTAGGAGGAAGACCTTTGTTGAAACTTTAACCGTAAACGAACCTCTTCATGCACTTGATGAGTTTCAAAGTTTCAAAGTACATAACCGACAATGAATTATTTTCAACCGGATGGCAAATGTAATTCTTCGCATTTTAAAGACGCTTAACTCTAAGCGAAGCGATAAAGCCCTCTGTGTCCTCCCACGAGGAAATTTTCATATTCCGTGACGGATTGATGAACGTTCAATAGCTAATGAAAGACTTATAGCATGCATATGCAACAAAAAAATCTTTCTTTTTTTGTCAATTTATTCGTACGTGTTTGGTGATTTGAGAATCTTGTGTTAAGAAATAATAACAAAAAAATTGCCTGGAAGCTAAAAGATTCACCTCCTAGGGAGCTAATAAAATTCTCATAATTGGTTCGCAGTTGTGATTGGCGAGCGCAACCAACATAAAGTGACCGTAAATAAACAGGCCGCGGGCTTCCCATTCAGTGGTTGATCACGTGACAACTTCCATTCACCAAGAAGCAGCCACCTGTCTGTACTACTCCGTCGAAGCCAAAAATACGTCAAGAACTTGTTGACATGTGTCAAAAGCACCCTTAAATAAAGCAGCATCTTTTTCATTCACTTGAAAAATTGGTGTAATACAATACAGCTTCGTCCAGGAGTGTATGTCCGTGAATTTCCCTTTACTTATAAACCAATCTGTGAAAATATTGCTAAATTAGATTTACACTCGAAATACTCGGCGGCTTGTTACCAGTCGTGATGTAAAATTAGTTTGAATTCGTAACGTGCTAAAAGAATAGGGGCTCAGAGTGCAACGTGACTTGCATATAGTTTCGGTGTATCTAAAGTAACCTGGAAGAATGGCTTCTAATGCAAATCGAGCGGGAAAAAACAAGGTGATTAGCGAATTCTAGATAACTCACGAGTCACGAAAGGATAATGTAATAAGCCACGGCTACTCCGTTTGTAGCTAATGTTTCCCGCACACGAGACTTAAGGTTTTCACCCAAAACCGCAATTCATACAATTGCATAGTCTCATCACAAAAGAGCTGTCATTGATAAATAAATTCCTCTTTATTTTTATGTTTCGTGATGACACAAGGTATGAATTGCTTCAACCCTTGTCAGTAATATTAAATTGCAAGTTCTAGAAAAGCTTTGCTTTCCCCGTTTTTTTTGTTTTGTTTTACAACACCACAGTCCCCTTGGAGTCTACGGTCCTATTTTAACTGAATAAAATCATTTTTTTGTATAGAAGCTTTGGATACAATTGTGAAACCAACCTTTCTATATATATCTATATCGCGCCGCGGTTTGTGTTAGCAGTCGGATGTTAATTTTGAATATATGTTTGTTCGGCGGAACCCACGCCAACCAGCTGATGAATCCAATTCATTTCCAACACGGGAACGAAAGTTCTAAACGCAATGCACATAAAGTTTACTTTAAAATAGTCTTCCGAGATTATAGTAAAAAAGGACGGATGCTAATTGTTCCTTCGTACTTGACTATTCTTCATGAACACGGTGCGATTATTATTATTTTTTACCTTAGATTATTTGTGTTTGCTGGCCTTGTCGTTTGCAATTTTGACGCTAATGAACGTTATTTTCTGTGACGTTCACCGTCACTCGTCCATGTTACATGCTATAATTGGCTTGAAATACACCTCATCAAGGATGGAACGATCGCTCTTCGGAACATGAACGAACCCTTTTCTGGAGAGTTGCATCTTTTCAAAGTCTAGCCTCGGGCGACGTCTTTTCTTGTTATTGGCGTTTTCATTTACCTCCAAGGTGCGTTTAAGTGGACTGGAGTCGCTGGGCGTTCGACTTCTGTTCTGGATCAACTTGTGCGAACCCGTAATCTCGGTGAGAACACTCGGCGGCAGTAAATCTGTGTTCGAGCGTAATGGATTTACTAAGAGTCCACTTACTTCGTCATCTGAAGATTCGGTCAAGTCCGCGGCGGTGTCTGATTCTTTATGCCTGTTTGCTTGATTTGCATATTTATTAACTGATAAAGTTAGGTGCCCTGTCGATGTATGAAGATTGGTTGAACAAGTTTCAGCTCCTGCCTTTACAAATCCGCACGTTTCTTCCGTATTCTCGTCTCTCTCCCTCGCTCGTTTTAATCCAGGCTGTGCCGTGTCCTTGCGCTTCGCCACCAAGGCACTGGGTAAGCTCCGACTTCGTTTGGGATTACTATGAGCCTTTCCGGCAAAGTCTAAATCGAAAGGTTCCGACCAGGAGTAGTAAAAAGCTGGTTTTATGTTGCGGTTTTCGTCGAGCCCATGCCGACTAAGCTGGAACGAGAGCGTGTCTATACAAGGCAAACTGCTTGTTAAGGCCATTTCTGTTGGGATAATGGCCGTTGCCTCCGGCTTGTAGTAAGCCCTACTCCGCGCGAGCTGATGTAGTCGACTAGCTTAGCGCGGAGCGCGGAGAGCTAGCCCGGTAACTAGTCCAATTCACACAACACACTTGCCATCGGGCCACCTGAAAACATATAAGTTCAACTATTAATGGGGCGATGTGATTGGTTAAAACCAATCAATTGCACCCGTTGAGCCATTATCTCTGACAACAAAGCAGCAGGTCTACTTGGAAGCGATCATCATTCATGAAATCCTACACGAGAAATTACTCACTACTTAGAGTTTTTTTTATCCCATTTCGCTTTTATCGTGGATTTGGGTTTCTCGGTAAGTCTTTTTTAAATTTATTTTTTTTTATTCATGTTGTGCTTGCGTGCCTTCGATGGAATTGCGTGCCACCTAAATATAAAGCAACCGATTAAGACCTTATGTGATCCAAGAAAATGTATTCTTGAGAAACTAAAACAACGAGGGCCATCAAATTAAATTAAAATTGTCAGTCGATGGCTTGAATATTGCATGCTACGAGACCACAATATATTTTCGTCAGGAATATTAAGAAGTAAAAGAAAGCTGTTCGCGTCAATCCACATATGTTAGCAGTGTTAAATTTTTCAGTATTTTTATATTTTTTCTGTCTGTAAATAGCACAAGGCTGGCCGGTGGGGAGAAACTCGGAAATCTTTCAAATCGCGTCGTATCGATAATAAGAATTATTACAAAGGAACAGTTAGAGGTATAGCTGAGGATTGTTTTATTAAAACATGTTCTTGTCATTTTTCTTGTCTCCACTAGCACTGAGTGACCAATTCTTGATCTGCGCTTCAGAGAAAGTTCTTTGGCGGAGTTTAGTTTTGCTAGTGCCGTGTATACATTAGCAAGTGGAATTTTTGTCCTTTAGAGGAAAGGACACCGGCTCTTTTGTCTTAGATTTCGTAAACAATCTTCCATAATATTTAAAAGCACATTGTGAGATCCTGTGGGGCAGGTTCATATCGAGATGACTGTCACGTTATGCTAATTCCTTGTTCAGTAGCGGATCTGAAAGAAGTTTTATCTAAGATTGCACCACGTGTGCAGAGGATCCAAGGGACATTGACTGTGTAGCTTCTTAATTTTCTTTGAACACAACACACAGCAACTGGAAGGTGGTACCGAGATGCATTATTCTCTTGAACAAAATTTAAATGCGAGTGCATGTTCGCAGTTAAATCGGCGTGCACGTTCTGCGGAGGTTATACCCACATGGTGTCTTGAGTGGCGGTGTTTATTTTGTTATTTATGTGCCGTAATACGAGAAGCGGAGATGCTGTTCTTTTGGGTGCTCTCAATAAAGTTATCTGAGAGTTGAAAGTTTCATTGACGCATATTCCTGATACAAAGTCGCAGCAATAATTAGCTTAGTTTTCATTCATCTGTCGGCAAAGTTGTACTGACCTTCTTTCGCCTATCGCAGCCTCCGATATGGAAATGTTGCAAACTTGACTATAATGACAATTAATAAATGTTCCAATGAAAAGACAGCGCTGGCAGGTTACTGTTTTCATTGCTAGTAAATTATTGTACTTTATGCAGATGTTCTAAGCCATGCTCAGACATGAGACAACTGGGTGGTCAAAGCGTTTGTTAGATGATGAAATGAACTCCCAGCCCACGTTACGCTTTTCAAACTTTTCTGTCCATACAGACGTGTGTGCTAATTGCTTTCAGTTTATGCTGATAGATGCTAAAGATAAAAATAAAACACGTGGTGAAGGAACAAAAATCACCCCAAAGCACATAAATATGCCATCGGTCTGGAATTCTGCTCTCGCAACGTGTGTTGAGAAAACGTTACGATCAATACGTAAATAGTAGCTCGGATCGTCTGGAGGTTAGGGCGTTTTCTCTATACTCAAATTCTAAAGTGATAAATTCACGGTCACCTGTACCAAAGATAATAGAGCTTGTATTTATAATTCAGCTTGTTATTCACTTGAAACGGTTGGAATCTATGGATTTAGAGAAACTAAGGTGGCTGTTTCTCGGTCCAAAAGGAATTCACATTTTAAACAATTCCACGAGTATTAATCAAACAACGTCTGAGTTGACAGCAATAAAAAAAAACGAAAATAAATTAAAATACAGAAAACATGCAGTGATTCTTTCCGCACTCTTTTAGCATAACTCACGCCTTCCTCATAAATTATGCTACGATTAGCTCCAAAGGTTTTGAGACTGGATTTTTATGCTACAGTCTCCCAACCAGCTGAACGATCACATAACTCATTCCGGCTGCCAACTGCGTCGTTTTTTTTCAAAATCACTACTCCGCTGATTTTAAAATTCTTTTAATTTCGCAGCTAAGGTCTTTGTAGAATACAATATTACAACCTTGTTATAATGAAGGTGGCAACATAAATAGGAACAATGAAGAAAGACCAAGAATCAGGATCGATCGCAGGTTGTCAATTCGCCAGACCGTAATTTTCGTCCTCTGGTATCCCGTACTGCTCGAAAATGTTCACAAAGATAGGAACAGATCAGCAGAGCAGCTCTGGAAAAGTTAACACAATTTCGTCTTCTCATTAAGCAGCCATTCTTTGTTGTAACCACAACAATTACTTTGCACTTCAGTCATTAAGGATTCACGAATTTTTGTTTTGAAATGCAAAATAGATCGAATTAATTTCAATGAACTAATTTCTTTTCGCCTGAAAGCCGCAGCTGCCATTTTGAAGTGCCAGAAAAATCACTTAGCCACCATACAAATGAATGAAAAAGCTGCTTAAACATCGATTTACAAATTTGAAATACAAATGGTTCTGCATGAGACATCTCAGTTGAAGATGAATAAATTCCCGAAAGTCAGTTGCAGTCAAGTGAAAATAAATAAACAGCTAGCATGATCGTCCTTGCTTATCAACGAAGGGATTGTGTCGAGAATAGATCGTTAACACATGCATACCCTTTCACAAGCATTCTTCACAGATTTCATCAAAATGGTTTCATATTTTGTATAAGTAATATAAGTCAAGTACTCTTTTTTTCTCGCCAACCAGTCGATAATTAAACCAAGTTCATGAAAATCTTTGAAGTTGTGTACATATTCGGCTTGAATTATCCAAGTGTCATCAAAAAATCGTAATCTTGATATATGCCGACTGATTCTACATTGATTCTACGCTCATTTGATGATGCGCGATGTCTTAATTATTTGCCAAGTGGGTCGGTCACTTCATCGCCTTCTGGAAACCATGCATAAAGGATCAATTCGTCCTCATTTAGTCGAAGTAATAACTGATAAACTTAACCTGAAATGGAGAAACTTACTTTTGCCAATGAAGCGCTCCCTCTCGGATAGATAACTAGCGTCAAAGATTGGAAATTGATTAAAGCATGCTTAGAGCAACTGGCTTATAGCCGTTTTACTATAAATGTCTTACGTTGTGCTGGGCTGCATTGTTTCAGGGGTCATTGTCCCTGTCTTGAGTTTGAATGAAACAAGTGGTCGCTTTCCGGACGACATAAATGTTGTCATGCCAACATCACGGCAGTGCGTTTTCTATGTAAATTCGACAGCACGATATTGCCTAGCACGTGTGGATAGGTCAAGGTGTGCGTGGCTCAATGCCTGCTCTCCGCTTCTGCTTTTCCCTGAGAAGAATGGTTGAGTGATTCTTTCCCTGCAGAGAGACCTTAGTTTTTTTGTAAACCCTTTGATCTGTATTGATCAAGAAAATGAGAATCCTGGTGCGCCAGCTGGATGACATAGTTATCTGCCTTAAATATATACCTGGTCGTATAGGGATCAATCGCTTTCGTTTGTTCAACTTGTCGGCCTCCAACAACATCGAGCTCCGTTTACAAAACGACTTGGTTGCAGTACGATAAAAATATATCTCTCTTTCGCTCCCGTTTTTGGTTAAAAGAATTTTTTCAAAACACAGATCGAAAGTTAAACGCACGGATTTCCTCCGATAAAAACCAATATGAAACAATCAAAAAATATTCGAATGTCTTTCCAAGGTTGTTTATAGCGTCAATGCGCGTAGCTACACTTGAAAACAGGCATATCAACTAAACATAATAGGCTATAAAAAGTCCAAACTGGCGGGAGGCAGACCAGTTGGCTATTTACAAGCTTGACTGAGGAGTTAAACTGGGAAGAGTCTATCGAAAAAAATAACCCCATTGTTTTAGTGGTCAGAGTGGGACTTGAACCCGCAAACCCTTATTTCAAGTCTGACGCCCTAAGTAACCACTCGGCTACGTATACGCTGCCTCCTCATGCAACTTAGTTAATCGGCTTGATCAGTCCCACTGATTGGAAACATGTCAGCCTAACAATAGGGTCAGCCATTCTGAAAAGTGTTTTCATAGGCGCGCGAGCTGCGATGGAGGAAGGTGGGGGGGGGGGGGGGTGGGGAGGGGGGACTCCCATGATTCGAGCAACGACACTTCAGAGAAATCATAGCAAAATAGTGACATTGGCGTAATTTTCAAAACTTGTAACTATATAAAGGTTCTAGTTAGTTACTTTTGAAGAATCTCTGTGTGATAAGACGGCCGACTTATCCTGCAAAGTGTAAAATTTACTATTTGCTACTGATTTAAATTATCGTCGGCGTGCAGAAGACACCACGGTAGTCAGTCATGGTGCCCTTTCAGGCTCCCGAAAAAGAACGAACCCTACTCTTTGTTTTAGGTTTCAAGGCCGTGTAAGCTACCTTGTTTGACATTTGCCTTCCCAAAAAGGACTTAGACTGAAATGATATGGGGGACCTCGAGTTTTCTTTTAGCTATAGAAAAAATCCAACCGAGCAAAGATAAAGACTTTCGTTATTGTGGTGGCTCTGAAAGAGTTCGGTGTTTGTAACGTCTAAAGTACGGTGCCTACTTTTGTTAGTGTGCACGCCTTCTATGCATCATGCAAGGTATAGTTTAAGCGCACGCGAGCTGGAGTTGGGTGACATTGGCGCTGTCAACTACGTACGTTACCAAGAACACGACTAAAATGAAAACAAAATTTTCCTACAATTTAATGAGCCTGTACTTAAACCAGGAACACCAGAATAGCAGCATATTGCTAAAGACTGACTGTTAACATCTTCCAGCTGAAAATGTCGCTGTTGTCAGTCGAAATCGTACTGAAATCCACTGACCTCTAAATATGTAGCTAGCGTACAAAACGAGTGGCGAGATAGGGAAATGGTTTACTTACTGGGAAGGTGAGTTGAAAAAAAATGTAACTGGTACAGTAAAAGTTTTCCAAAAGGTCAATAACTTTAAAAAACGCGTGGTTATACCCTTACATTTTTATGTTATGAAATGGAAGTGGCAAGCATATTTAATAAGCGACCACAATGTAGTTCCTGGTGGTGAGCAAAAGGTGGAGGAAGGCTGTCAGAGACCGTCGCTAAAAGTGCTGTTGCAACGATATCGATTTTGTTATTAGAAACATCCTGAAAATGGTTTTCTTGGTACCATTTGCCATGCAGTTATAAGATCTTTATAAATATGTTTGCTTTTCGGTATGTAAAGGCGAATTCTAAACAAATCTGTGAAATATCCATTCCTTCTTTTTTTTTTGAAAATTGCTGATGTCAGCATTATACTACAGTTGAGATTCAAGGCTTATTATCTCGGAAAAGTGCGTGGCTAACTGCAACTTTTCTTTGTAGATTCCAATAGCCTTTGCAAAGAGCTACTTTTTCTGGGTGGTTTTTATCTGACACAAAAACCTTTGTATTTAGTAGGCACCGTCCTTAACAAAGGTGTTTTAATTTTTACTGAATTTTTCTGATGAGGTGTTCCTCTTTTACGTCCAGGTTGTTTACCATCGTATTTACGCTGCTTCTGGATCCAAAGAAGGCTAGGTAGGCTTGCAGTGTACGATACATGTCTCCTGTGGCCAAAACAAGCTAAGACGTCAAACATCTCGAGTATATTGAGAAGCTCGTCTCGAATAGATTACAGGACGATTCTGTAGCACGTCCGAACGATCCATCTTGAAACGCCTGTCTCTGCTGCTTATCTGCCGATCGCTGAACGAACACCATGAAAGAAAGAACTTTTTCTTGAAATAACATTTAGAATTTAATAGATTGAGACTGTCACGGTGAATAGGAGTCATGAAGTAGGCAGGCTTTCAATACAACTTTCTTTGGGATTATTTTAGTCTCATTAGATGTGAAAACTGCAAAGATTTCGTTTTACTTGCAATCTGAATAGGTTTGCATCCCGATTTCAACACTCACGAATTTGGGCATTGCGTAATCACTTTCATCGGGCAGGAATGTCATCGCCCCTACCCCCTACCTTAGCCCAAAGGTACCCGTACCCCCCGAGTGTCGTGAAAAGTATTCCATTTGGCGTTGCAGTTTCACCGAATCAACTAAATTAAAACTTGATCTCAACAAGGAAGAATACCAGTCTAGTCCTGTCAATAAGTGTTTCCCCGGGAGTGTTTCTAGGTTTGGATTTCATGTACATTGTCTACCTTGTAACCTCAGCAGTGATAAAAGCGCCGTTTCTTCCACTCATTGCACTTTCTGAAGACCACATCAAGCAGGTAAGTATATTAGTTCTATCAACTCGATCCTAGCGAGCTTTGCAAAACCCGAGATGGGTTTAAAATACTCACATGATCCATTCTTACTAGTCCAGTGACCGTTTGCAGTGAAAACTACCGAAATTTGATGGGGCTTTTATTGATTAGATTTCTAATATACTTGATAACTGGCCTCTCCTTCTTTTTTTTGTTATTTAAAGGAAGGCATTTAACAAGTCCATTTCGTATCCAGAATAATCAAGGTCTCGCTAAGCGTTATCAGCCTCGGCCTTCGGCTTAGGCTGCTAACCCTTAACTCGACCTTGATTATTCTGGATATCACAAAAACTAAATCCAATAATTGCTTATAACCCGCCACTGAAAAGCACGGTACGTGTATCGTCACCTGGCTGAAATTATTAGAATCCTCTACACGGCCGCTCTTCTTCACTTACAGCAAGTCCTATGCTAGTCAGTGTAGGTAACGTTTCCTCCATAATTTATTGTACATGTAACTATTTTTATACAGAATCAATAAACAGACAATTCTTTAGAAAGTGTATTTTGAAGTCTCGTGTTTGCAGGTGTGAATCGGTAGTTCATTATTAGCCGACACACTTGTGCTTGCAGCTTGTGTTTTATTCTAATGGTGTCTTTCCTTAGAGCTGGGAAACTATTTTCAATGTGGCACAGGATTTTTCGGGTGCAGAACAATGCCCGGGCCGGGCTGGCGAACCAAATTTAGTTATCATCTTTTCGTTCTATATCAAACCGAGAGCTGCCAAGTACTGCCAAGGAGAAGGCAGGCGTCGGCAAGCCGTTGCATCGAGTCACCGCTGGTTGGTGCATGTCAGACTGCCGTCAACTGATGTCAACTGTCAATATTTGATCATATAAAATCAACTGCGCCCGGACAAAATTAGCCCACGAGCAGGCTCATCTTTAACTCACGCGCGTGAGCGACGAGGAGCAAAGCGATCCGGCGGAGAGGAGTCTCTCGAAGAGGTGAGTCGCGCTTACTTGTGCTCCGACGTGAGCCTTCTCGCAGGCTAAGACCAAACAATAGGCGCTTAATAATTTAACTCTGGAAGGCACAAGGGCGTTTGGTCCAATTTATCCACTTTCTAGTGATGAGCAAGTGGATGGTTCTACAGGACAGCTGACGAACAGACCAATGAGGTATCGCGGAATAGAATTGGAAAAATTTTCAGCGGGTGCCTGTAAGAGCGTATCAAAAACGGCAGTCTTGTTCCTCTGAGTCTTGGCGGTGTGTAAAATTCGAAGTTATTTTTGTTTTGTTTTTCTTTTTTTTTTTTGTTTTGTTGAGGAAGAAATATTTATTATTATTGTAAACTTCCATAAAAAATGCATGCGACGAGCTGGCTTAAGCAATTAATGCAGAATGTTTGTCAGTTTTCTTTTTATCACAAAGGCAAAGGTATATAACATGATTATGACTGATCGAGAAAGTGTGCGTGCTGCTCAAGGTTCATCTTCATGCTTGCTTATTCTCGTGCCCCCATGTTGTCCCCTCTATGTATATCATGCCGCCTCTTGTCGATCTATCAATCATTTTCCACCAGGTGGTCTGCTAGATCCATGTTGGCCACTCCCCTTTCGTGAATTTTCAAAGTCAAACAACGAAGTAAAGTAAGTCTAATTAGGCCGGCATCTTTGTGGTGCCCCGAGAACCCAATACAGCAAGATCACTTTCATTAATGATAGCACCCGGTTCGGCGGAGAGATGCACCACCCATCGTCGTGCCCTCCGATCAGAAGCCGCCAAGGGTTTTAAAAGAAACAAATCTTTGAAGGGTGTTAAATATGCTGTTCATTTACTGAAGTCACCATGTTTAATTCAGTCGCGTCTCGGCGTTGTGCATTTTGGTTATGTCTATTTTTGTGTTCCCCCTGCCTCTCCCTCTCGTTAAGTAATGGCACCCTGGGTCTGACTCCTTTATAAGTGTCGTTTATTTGACTGACATCGTTAAATTTGAAAGATAAAGGTGTGAAAAACTTCAGAAAATATTTGATACAAATAATTTAGATTTTATGTTAATTTATTTTGTATTTTAGGAGCTATTACGAAACAGCGAGGATGAGTCTACAGCATCTTAAAAGTGAAAATAAAACTTGAAGGAGTCCAAAGTACACTGCGGAAATTAAATATTTGATCTGTCTAATTCATTGACCTTGGTTTATGTTTATTTTTCATTTTTTTTATGTTTAGAATACGCAAAACTATGGTTGGGAATGGATGTACCCTTCACTGAAATCTGACAAACAGTTCTGCATCATTATGTTTAATTAAATCTTGTTTACCTTTTTATGTAAATACGTTGTAGCAATTTAGACAATTTTGGGCACCCAATGCTGTTGAAAAATATTCTGTGGATAACCTATTCTATGGATAATACTACGTGAAGACTGAATCCAAAACTATTACTGAGAAAATTAAATGTTTGGCTTAGTTCTCTGATCTTGGTCTGTGTTTATCTATTTATTTTAATTTAACATGTTTAGAACACGCAAAATTATGGCTGGGAATTTCAGATGAAACCTTCACTGAAATGACAAGTTGTTCTGTATCATTACGTTTAATTAAATGTTATTCACCTTTTTATCATAAGTATGGTGTAGCTAGTTAGAAGCGCATGCAACCAATTCAAATCTGCCGTTCAGTTTTACCCTTTGTTTTACATCGCAAAAAAGTATATTACTGCCGCACACGTATCGACTCACATCAGTACCAACTCATAAATTTAAATTAAAAATAAAAATAAAATTTGAATTGTTCAACATTTGGAAATTTATGTATAATGTATGATTAAAGAATGATGATAAAACGTCTTGTTGTCAATGAGGTATAACGTCTAGTCTACAAATGCGGTCAACGACCATCTTCTTTTTTCTTATCATCGAACATCATTTAAGAGTTCCACTGACTTGAAGAGTGCTATAGCTAGCTAAAACGTCGTAGATCGGCAGAGATCATAAGTAGGGAGCTGCTGTGATGTCTTATTAAAACGCGATTTATTTTTTCACCTTATCTTATTTTTAAGTTTTCTAAGCTTGCTTTCCCTGTGGGCATACTTGGCCGCCTGTTTCGCGTTTACCACATACAAGCGGGATTGACTCAAAAAGTGAGAGAACGCCCTTCTTGGTGTCTCGCTGAGTCTCAGTAGTACAAATGGACTGCAAATCGAAAATAACTGAACGACACGGACGGCAAGAATTTTTGAGGGCGATTGATTGCCTTTCGGACAGGTCGTAAGTTAACCTGATGTAATTTTCTTTCAGTCAACCCAGATACGAATAACCCCGTGATGGCTTCAGAAATTATACATTTCTCCACGATTTTCGACTCACTATGTCTATCCCCACTTTCGTCATATAACGGAAATTTAAGTTTCCTTTGAAAATCCACGACTTTGTTTTACAACAATCAACCGAAGAATGGGGTAGTTCTGACGAATTGAGATTGATCAAGGCTTCCGCTGAGGAACTGCTGAATTGAAGACCCGCCAACCGTTGTAAACAAACATGGAGCATGCATACAAATTAATCGTTATTCCACCCACGCATAAATACTATATGTTGTAGTGACTGAAAATCGATGGTATTGGTAGATGATCAATGGGTTCACAATTGCAGACTGAGAGTAAAATTTACTGCCAAGTGCTGTCGATTGATTCGAATTTTCGTCAGTTTACCAATTCGTTCGAATCTTAAAATGTCATAAACAACACAAAATATCTATTCATGGTTAGGTTGTAAAATTCTGAATAGGGTTGCTTTTCAATTTTTTTTTCTCGAGTATGATAACCTCGTTTCCGCGGCTTTTGTAAGTGCAATGGATGAACGACGCAATAATTTTTAAATTCGAGAAAACAGTTGAGTTACAAAACTCCGGCAAGTTGAATAAACAACACGGCTGAATTGGTGAGCTTGAGATGGGGATGTTTTGAATCGAGGTCGCATTTCCTAGCTTATATATTTCATAAAATAATAATTTAAGAACCAATTATCCAAATTTGAAGATACACTTGTAATTTAAAATTTTGAGATGTAACATTGCAGAAGCAAGGAACCTCGCGATATCAAATATTTTTCTTTATCCATTGAAATATTTCTTTGCACACACGAAGCCGTTTCGTGCGGGAGCAGCTGATTCCCGCACAATATTTTTCGGTCATATATACTTCACTGGTATAACAGCTTACCTCGAATTTGTGGCCTACCTGCTCGATATATCGACTGAGCGTACTTATCTCAGTTATTGTTTCCAAAACTTGCCCGAACAAAACAAATCTTGGCCGTTAGGAAATGCTTGTATTAATTGGAAGAAACATCTTACCATTTCATGATCATCTAGAGCTTCTCTGATTGAACTTCTCAAAAAATTAGCTTCGATAATTTCTCTCCCAACCAGCACCTTGTCTGCCTTTGAACTGAATGGGGCTTTTTGAATATGTGTAACACCATGAGGTATCAGTTACGTTTCCTGAATATCATTAACATTGACCCAGTGAGAGTAAGATAAACATTGAATTTTAAGCGAGAGGCTGCACGCCGAATAGTAATTACAGCTGTAGTACTCTCTCTGCTAACATAAATTAAAAATATGCATATTTGGAAAAACTTCGAAGTAAAGCCTATTGTGAAATCGGCCATCAGTACCTAGAACACCAAGTGTTTGAAAACAATCTTAAAGGTTTTTGGAGATATTATTTTTGGGAGTTTTCGTTATATACTGTACGTGCCCTAAAAATTGACAGTTGATGTCAAGAAACACGTTCGTCATATTTTTTCATTATACGAAACCATTCATACAAACACAAAAATATATGCATGAATGGAAAACATCAGGCAAAGTACAGGATTAACTGGATCCTTATGCAAATGCATGGTCATGTGCCATTATGGAGTAAATACGAACCATTATTACATCAGATAAACGGATATACCATGAGCTCAGTTTTGTTTTCTGCTAAAAATGTTAAAACTTTTATGATCCCATTTATCTCATATTTACATTTTTGCTTATCTCCAAGTACGCGACAGTTTCAAGTATAATAAGTTTTGGCCCCCAGACAGAGTGCTGTAAAACCACAACATGTTTCCATGCGCCGAAAACTTATTATAAGCTTATGTTCAAGATAAAGCGAGAGCGATACGATGATGAGATTCTTGAATTCACTCCCTTCGTTTGTGAATAAGTTTTCGCTTCTATCGACTGTTCTTCAATTAAATGTTTTCGTTAGCTATTAATTTTCGCTTTCTCAAGTTTCTAGTATAGCTCAGGTGACGTATTCAAGGAAATCTTTATCCTACTAAAAAACAAAAGGTACGAAAAATATTTTGGTCACGTCCACCACAGCCACCCGTCAACAGCACTTCAACGTCACACTGTTTTCCCGCCAAAATCTTTCTGCGATAGAGTATGGAATTGTGGCAGCTCCATGGAAACGAATCAATACACTGGGATGGCTGTGCTTTTGTAAAGATCCATTTTGTTTCAATAAAGAGGCTGACTTCTCAATCAAATCGCTTGGTGTGCTAGAAATAACTCTTTAATCATTATTGAGAAAGCCGTCAAAGCTTGTTCGTTGTTCGTGCACTGAAAGAAAACTGGAGAAAAATCTACATGCTGTGTCGAGAATGTTATCTCTCTTGACGACAACTCCTTTGCAAGTTCAGCGAGTGCGTGACTTCCTACTGATCGAGAAAAGGATCAAGCCCAGTTTTCTGCTGTTAATTCTCAGTTACATTTACAGTATCAGGAGATATCATCTGAGCCGTAACCGTTCGAAAAAGTACCTTATCAGGCATCGATCGAGTGATTATCGGGACTTTCGGTTTATTTCCCGGAAAGAAGATTATTTACCATTTTCTATTCCTGTAAGACAATGATTGCCAAAATATACATTGGAATCTCTCGAACCTCCCGATAACTCGAACCAAAAGTCGTTACATCTCCTCAGTCAAGCACTGCAATTTTATCTCCCGATTTCTCGAACTTTCCGATTTTTCGAACCAATTTTTATTTCCCTCGGAGGTTCGATAAAATCGGGATTCCATGGTAGATGCCTTTGAATTTGGTGAAAAAGAGGCCTTGTAAATCAAACAGAAACCGTCAATCAAAATTTTTGTATGAATATTTAACAGGAATGAGATAGAGCTTTTCTCTGCTAGCTACCAAGAACACTTTCGGGACTTTACCTTTTTCTGTTGCACTTCCTCTTACAATGACGGTCGCTTTTAGTCGACTGAAATAACCTGATAAAAATGACCGCTTGTTTATAACATATTAACTTGCGTGTTTCTTTGTTATCAACAGTCACTGTTTTTATTCCATTTTACTGACATTTATGCTATTTGAATTGGAAAACGTGGAAACGTCAATTGGTCTGGTGTTCTTCTATGCAATGTGCATTACATTCAACCTTTTCTTAGCTCATCCTGCTGTCAGTCTATTTCGGTTTTATGAGTAAAAATATCAAACTTCTACCTAGGCAAACTCTAAGCCATAATCACTTGTGCCATTGCATGCTGCTCCGACTGCTCCGGCGTAAATTCAAAACAAGCAAGGCCACGATCTTTGTAACTGGCCATCGATTATTTCCTCTCCTCTTCCAGGGGGTAAAGAAACATGCAATTCAAATAATTTTCTTTTGAAATGACAAAATTGCCCTTGGCCAAAACGTTGGAATCTGTCGCGTTAAGCACAACATTTTCTCTTCAAGGACACACAGGGTGAGTCCGTTACCGGCAAATATCAGTTCCCTCTTATAAAATTCTAACTATAATTTTCTCCGTTGACGGCCACTAACCGTCGAAAGACACATCTAAGCTTCTGCTATGAATAGGACATCGAATTAAGTACACTACTACATTTCTCACAACTTAAGCGAAAACTAGGCCAAAAACTTTGCATGCTTTTACCCGCGAATTCTTCGTTCTCTTCCAGGGGGTCAACGTTAAATAAATTCAAATGAATGCGGGCCGTTAAAATTAGCCTCTGCAAAACGAAAACAAACTGAAAACGGTTACAATGACAGAAATGTTCTTCTTTCTCCCACATCACGCAATTTCGTTTTTCTTCACGCTATCCACAAATATGCTATCATTTGCCTTTTTCTTGGTTGAAGAAAAACTGTCAAAAAGGACACCTGTCTTGAACATTAGCCATGCTACTTAGCAAACGCAAGCTTTGAACGGGAAAGCAAGGAAATGCTTTCCAAAAATGGAGAACTATTCACCATCGATTGTTTTTTCTCTTGAAATTAAAATAACAAATGCTTTTTTAGCCAGAAGCCATACAATTAAGAGCAATTTCTCTCTTCAAGGGGGTTTGAACAGCATGGGGACAATTCCTGGAGAAGAATCGAATTCCCTGAGACGCACGTGGTGTGCACGCGTCATTAATACATTGGAAATTCTAAAATTCTCCCCGCACGAGGAAGCTATATTCTTATATAGAAGATGCCGGGAACCAACACCATTTTACTGGTCGCATCATTTTCAAATATTTCATTTATGTTTTACAAGTTTGAAATGTAAATTATTTTACAAACCTTTCAGTAGCGTGAGATCAGCCGTCAACAATAAATACAGATGGGTTGGTTTTTTTTTTCTTTTCACAGCAACGTACGTGCTCTTGCTTCAATATGCGAGAAAAAACTTCTTTTCCTTGTTTCTCAGTTTCTGGGTGACAATTACCACAAACTGCTTTTCAGTTGTACTCAAGGTTGACATATTTATTTGCTAAGTCACTACACTTACAGGGCTTCGCCAGTCCTTAATGACAGACTAAAAGTATACGTTTCCATATCAGCGGAGTTTGCTATTTTGAACGCCGCACGCGAACTCTATGGCTGCTTTACAAATAAATGGCTGAGTAAAGAACGATGCTCATAAGAGGACTTACGACGCTTTAGGTACGTTACGATGTCTGGTGGAAGTTCTCTTAGAAGTTTATTCATCATAAGCTTCATCCCCATTTGAAATCGTAGAGTAGCGTGTCAGCAACATCGTTATGACGTAGATTGCGGGCGCTGTGCTATTCTTTTAGGATAAGGTAAGGACGGTAGGGTTTGGGAGGTAAAAGCTATGGTCAGTATGGACGATAGGAGTAAGGGCGAGAGTGCCGCGCTCATGTTTTTGTCACGACTCCTTGCACTCTTTGCATGACTGGTCTCAAGAAACCAGGCAGGCTGTTATGACGATAACAATCGTTGATTAGATAAAACAAGTGTCCATAAGTATGGGTCAATGATTTTGCTGCAGGCGTTAACATTACCTTCACTAAGAATTTTTTTAACTGGATCCATCTGCCAAAACACTTTGTCTGTTGCGGAAAGACGTTTGTCTAATTTTTGAAACTGCATTATTATTTAACTGAAAACGTTTAACACGAGAAGAACTAAATCAGGGTTTCCAAATATCGCTGTCCTCCAAAATGAACATAAACCTGATCTATGGTATCTTTTTCGCCCAGGCAGTACTTGGATGTTTATTTGCAAGGAAGAGAACGGACGTTAACTTTGCCAAGCACTTGCAGCCATGCATAAGAACTGTTAAACTTGTAAAAGGAACCAATTTCAATTTAAAGAATATTATAGTTCTACCTGAATCAGCTTAGCTGATCAAAATTCTCCGTGTCGAGGGTCACGCAGTCCCTATAATGGACTATAAGGGATCCCATTTTGAGGCTGGATGTATAAAAAAAGGGTATAGGGATTCATGAATTAAGGTATGGCAGAAGTATTTTTTAGGTTACAAATATTTAGGTAGACCTTTATCATTATTGGGTAGAACGATTTCCGCAGGACGCATTTTAGAGTTGCTAAGTTAAGATGTATTGTAGGTATGTGAAAATAGTACCATTTACTATGGAGGATATGTGAAAAGATTACCTTTTCTGTCAAAAATATTACATTTAAGGGTAAATGTTTGGACCTTAGGGCAAAACCTCCTCGTACAAAACTTTGTTAAGTACTGCCCTCAAGCATCTTTCGGACAATTGACTTTTCCGATCACTACCGTCAACCTAGTAACTTTTACCCTTTTTTGTGGGAATTTCAATTTTTAGCACATGGTTGAAGCTCTACCTGTATTTAGACCTCTTACCATGTAGCTTAATTAATCTGCAGAAAGATGTCGTTATGTAACCTAAACATCAAGTTCTCGTTCTGGAATCATTTTTACTTGCATTTTCACGGTAGTCACCGGTCAATTTTGCAAGCTCATTTTGAACGCATTGAATAGATCAGTATCTATTTTTATCAGTTCAGCTGCACATAGATAGCATGCCTATAAAAATCCACCAGAAATTGGCTCGAAATGAACACACTAAGGAGCAAACAGATCGATGTATAAATGGATCATCGGACGCATGGACGGACAAGGATGGAGAGATCGACGGATGAATGAGTGAGGTGTAATTAAGAATATAGACACTTATTGTTCCTTGCGAGATGAACAAACTCTACTGAAGGCATGGTCAAACAGTATCAAAATGTTCGTCCAACACCATTCCACCTGTTGGGACCGCTTGATACGAAGTTTCGGTCAACGCGAAAATTTTGAAAGACGGTAACAACTTTTTGATGGACAATTTATTTTAATGCAAAATAAGTAAATTGTAAATAATTCTGTGTTATAACACTTGAAAACTGTGTTGAATAGTGCAAGATGCTGCATTTGTTTATAATTAATTAATAATCGTGAAGTAACTATACAGGTGAAGTATACTGCACTTGGATTTTGGGAGGGCGTTGTACGTATAAAACACAAGTGGCGCACCCACTATGCATGCGGCCTCTCATCTTTTCAAATCACAGAACGAACGACTAAATCCATAATTTATATAATTGTATCACTTCATATCCATTGTAAACAACGTATTGCGGTCAAATATATGCTGAGACATGTTTTCGTTTGAAGCGTGGCTGTCGATTAAGTTATTAGCTCCTCTGCGTGAAAACAAGTGCTTCTTCGCAGCAAAAAGATAAACATGCAAACCACAAGAGTGACTATAAGTTGCCTGTAAACTGTAGGTGTATTAGAAGTAGTTTGGCAATAGTTTACAATGCATATATAGTGGTCGGATTGCATGCGACTGAGGTACACGTTACTTTCTAGCCATTGTTAATTATAAGAAAACATGAGTCTCATAAGGGATTGGGAGGTGTCAAAGCTTGGAGGAGGCTCTTATTAAGATAATGGTTCATGACATGTTGTAAGTGGTACTATCAGACAGTCATAGTTCTCTGATCTCAAATTTGGCACGCTTTCCCATATCAGCAAGACACTTTTCTGTTAAGTTGCTATATACAAAATAAACAAAGAAAAGGAAGAAAAAAAAAAAAGAAAACAATTTAACGATTTGAATCACATCTTGTAACGACGGAAGATGGATTCCCCATTGCGATATGGCTGTGGCTTTTCCTGAACCCTTAAAGGTCTAAAACAAGAATTACTGCCGAAATTGCCGTAGAGATGCTCATTAGGTCCACCAGCCCACGAAGGGTAGTAGTGAGGCGAAGCGTAGAAATGACACGAACACAATCCGTGTGTGCCTACATGAATGGTTGGCGGGAAGCAAGGCAAGCCAAGCTGTGGTGGAAAGAAAACTGAAGGTCTTGCACTCAATTCATCGAGTTGCAATATGCTTGGCCCGGACATGATTTTAAACGGCAAGTGTATCTTTTCACCAGATGATTTTCGAGTTTCGCTTTTCTTATAAGGTGTTGTTGATATACTTGTTTTCTTGTCTGGTTTTCTCTTCCTCTTAGACTTGCGTCGCTTTGGTTGGTACTTGTACCCTGGATTCTCCATCTTGTGTTGTTCTGTGAGTCTTCGCGCTTCCTCTACATACGGTTCCTTGTCTTGTTCAGAAAGTCTTCGCCATGCTGCACCTAGTGCTTTGCTAACTTCAGCGTTGTTAATTCCAGGATGTTCTTTTAGGATATGGTAGCGCTTTTCTCGACTCCAGACCATGAAACAATTCATGGGCCGTTTGACGTGGCCTTCTTCAGAATTCATACCCGTTGAACTTATCTCAAAGCTGCGTGATTTGTTGCCAAGTGGTATTCTCAATGCTTTGTCGCACAAGGCGTTTAAATAACATTAAATTACTTGCTGTGATTCGCAAAGCCAATCAATTACATTTGAACAAAGCCAATTAAAGACATATTAGTAACAGGTATTCCACAAGCACCCAAACAGAGGGGCACCAGAAACCATAAATCAATTATTCAGCGCGACATGTGCAACTTGAACTATATCAACTTACTGAAAAAGACAGATTCAAATCCGAGTAATTCGTAGTCGTAGTCGGTCTTGTTCAATCCGAAAGATGAAACTTCACGTCTCCCTATCACGTGACTCTTCCCTTTTTATCGCGCCACTACGCAGGTGAAGGTGTTTGCGTGTCGGGGCGGGTACAAAAAATCGAGAATAAAAACAAAGCGTGTCTAGCAGTGCTTGTTTAACAAAAACATTGGATCTGATATAGTGTCACAGCTGGTGGGTTTTCTGTAGGGCGTTTAAACACTTTGTTTGTTGGGGCGGATGCGGATGATTGTTATAGCCTGCTGAACAAGTGCTGTTTACAGGAGAATGTAAAATTGTGTCTAATGATATTCATATTGGTTCAATTCTGTGCACATGGTTGTAAAGTAGATGAAATATATTGGTCAAAGTCCAAAATTTCTGCCTTTTTATTTTGTAGAAATCGATTGGGGGGTTAGATTTAGCAATCCTATATACATGCCTTGGATGAACTTTAAGACCCGTGAGTAAAATATGGAATGGTTTTACTTAACCCGTGAATTAGATAGAGGAACTGTACAAACCACAACTTCGTATTAGTTCCTATCATCCCCCTATAGTTAATAATTGTTTTGTTTTCTAGTCTTTGTTTTTCTATACCGCGGACGTTATTACTCACTAATTTATGTTTCACGGGTTCCGCAAAATTTAGACAGCAGCTAGTTTGACATCAGAAACAACAAAAACGTGCTTGCAAATTATCACTTTATTTCAAAGTATTTATTGAAAATCAGTCCTATTTCGAAAATGTTCTGTAACTTTTGACTGAAATTAAACATGGCAAATCGCAGGAAGTTTTTTTTTGGGTCTGGAAACTGTGAAGAACAAATTAATTTAGCGAAAAACAATATTCACCATGACTTGAAGCTGTCAAAAGGTGGTTCGGACGGCTCGTATTTAAAGGTAGTGAAATATTCGACAATTCCTTTTAAATTTCAAAATTTTTTGTAGACATGCAGTTTGGTAGCCAGCTCTATAAGCTTATGTTTGATGTAGAGGTTTAGGTAGATACACTTTAAACTGGGGCCGCTAGAGGCACCTCGCAGGCATACAGTACCCTTAACCCCGTTTTTTTTTTGCGCGGCGACCATTGTCTTTGAATATTGTGCCGCGCCTAAGTTTTTACATTGGTCAGATTGGTAAACCGGCCACCTTAATTACGCGGTCGGGGCGGCGTTTTATTCGTCTCAACGAGGCTTTTCTATCGTCTTCACCCTATAAAGTGGCAGCTTGTCAACCTCCGTGGTCAAAAGCGAGACTCACGTGCACGTAATAACGCTCTGTTAAAAGGCAATTAGGTTTTCATGGCTAATATTCAAACAAACACTAATAAAAGCAAATTTAGCAAACGAACTTGACATTCTCATTTCACAGTTTGGCCGACAATTTGGAACCAAAAATTTGAACACAAAAATTTGAACGTCAACACATAATATAAACATTGGAGTGGAAAGCCAGCTTGAAGACAGACTATGCACCGGATTTGGAGAGTAGCTAGCCCTTTTAACACTCGCCTAAAATTTCTCAATATAATACGTCACTATAAATATGATATTGTGCTAGAAGCGACAAGTAACATAGCAACAAAAACATCACTCTACCATAGAACATCAACTTGTGCGTGCTCACGCAAGGTCGTTAACTACTTTGTCTGGCTGTGCTTATTTCTAAATTGTCCGGGAAGGTTTGATAGCTAAATTAGCCTAGATTGAAATCAAAGCAGCGTTGATTAAAACGCATTTTTTTTATACTGCGTGCACTGTACGGATCAAATGAAACAACGGCTACTAGCCTTTATTTAATGAAATGCCACGATAATTAACGTAACAGGTTTTATCTTTCAGTTAAATTTTTTGATAAATGGCAAGCTTTTAAAGCAATTAGGAATATTGCAAAATCAATTCGAGAAGATCAGTGTCCACTATGGCCCCCGGACATCACGAGCGTAAGACAGAGTGCTCATAAATCAAGTAATGATCTTCTCAACACTGATGCAGCTAAAAATCCTTAAGTAAACCGTTTAGCTCAGAAGCGAATGCAGAATTTTCAGAGAACAAAAGAGATATAACCTGCTCTTAGAGACAAAAGGTAGGAGGATATTTTTAACCTAGTACTCAAAAGTAACATGCAAAAGTCAACTTAACGGAGAAAATTATGACAAACGTGATATAATGATAAAATAAGGAAAAGCTCCTATGAAGTCTAGTGATTTATGTTCCGACACGGCCATCAAAAATTGTAGAAAAATATTGGTCATGCTATGGTCTACAGTCAAGTAGCATCTTTATTTACTTACTTTTTTTTTTCGCAACAAGGAGAATTGAAAAAAAACAACTATATTCTCCTTGCTGAGTTTAGTATGTCAAGAGAAACCCACTGAAAAATTCAAAAGCCCTGTTTTTTCTTCAATTTACTTCTAAAGCGTTCCTTCCATAAAAATCCATCTGTCAATCACCACTTATACGATTGATCAGCTGGTTGAACGAAGGAAGGACATGAGGAAAGTCTATTGGAATTAATTAACAACGAAATTGAGCAAACCAGCAGTATTATTCATTTCCTGTGGAAATTTTATAGTGTTTTTTTGATCTTATTGTAACTCCTAGTGGCTTATACATTCGCATAGTAGCATATAACGCTTTGATAACAGAATAGTACCACAATATGACCTGTTAAAACCATTAACAACACAATGTTCTTATTCCGATAACTAATATTGTCCTTACTCGCCCCTAGTTGATAATAATCCATAGCTGCCTTAAAAAAGGAAAGCAAAATGGCTTTAGTTTTTTTCTTTTTGCGAACTGAAGAGCTGATCCCACAAACGGACAAAAATCCACTAAGTCAATCAGTTTAAATGAATGCGACATCCGAGTGCAAAATTTTGCATGCAAATATTCTATTGTTTTGTCCTTCTTTGTTTATTTCCCCCCATATCATCAGTTCTCCTTCAACTTGACAGCTTCTTTCTCAAAACTGTTGATTTTTTTTGTTGTATTCCGTCAGGCCATACCTGGGTTTCAAGTGCAATTCCAGTAACTATTATTAACACACGCCCAAAATTAAAGCCGCGCTAGTGCCACCAATACAAAGGAGGTACTCGCCAATGTTTTATAGTGAAGTATGTCAAACAGATTATTGCCGCTATTGGCGTTAAAATCACGCGATAAATGCGAAATGTCGCATGACCTTAGAAAACGAAAACTCGGGGAGGTTAATAATGTAACTTAACGCATAGCAAGAATTTACCAGTATAGACCGCAACTAATACCTTGTTATTATCCTTATCAGATTTTTCTGTGCTGGGGTCGAACTTGTAGAAAAATAGCTAATTTCTCATTCCCAATCCATGCTAAGTGACATTGTGCAATTTTACTAACTTTCCCGCTTATTTTTATCGCCGGTTCCCGGCACTAAGCTGGGGGTAGACTAACAATATGATGAATGAGAAAACATTATATGCAAGAAATCCTTAAAAATGCGTGCGTGATCGGGTTGATCGAGGAGGGCACGCGTGAGTGTTTGGTTATCTCCAAACAGCGGGAAAATACTTTTTGACACAGTCAGAGGCCATGGTGTAAACAGCTGTGAATTTACTTTTGCATACAATTAAGTTGGCACGCGGTAAGAATTTTTGAGCCTTTGCTTGTATAAGTACAATATGTGAGGTAATCCAGCCCTCTTTTAAACCCCTTTGGATATTATTGATATTAATATTGATGGTGAAGTAGCCAACCTTCAATAACCCTGACGATCTTACATGTGTTTTATCATATCGCAATGGCTTCTAAAACATCCTCTTTACACTAGGATTTCCACGCAAGGTACATGTTAACTCTGTGGGGCCCAGAAACCTTACTGTTTCAATATTACAGACAAATCCTGGATTGAGGCTATTCTCAAAGATGATAAGAGATACATTTGGACATTGGAGTGATAAAAGTGCTGATGCAGAATAAAATTGCATGAACGATCGAGGTTTTCGATTGCAAGGGTACGATCACGACGCAAGGCTAAGAGGTAACAAGTAACAAATGAACTAATTTTGAATTACAAGGAGACGTTTTTTACGCTTAGACGATTAGGCGTGCTCCTGAACCCTGAGTCAAACAGCAAGAGGATACATTTTAAACATGTACTGTAGAATATATTTTTATCATGTGGTCCGAGCGGCAGTGGAGAGTGCTCAACAGGCATGGAGTTTCGTCTAAAAAACGTGGACTAGAATTATAGTTCTCTTTCGATTCATTCGATCGATGGACAGAACTGTTTCGAGCATGGGCGTGTTTCCCACTCTCCAGGATTTAGATGACACGTCAATTAAAAGAAAATATTCATTTTTCAGACTACTGACTGACGTTCATGTTTATCCCACTCTCTAAAAATGCGTCATTGCATCTTTTATGTAATACTGTCTGACCAGTACTTCCTAAAGAGTGCTCAAATACAACTAGCACAAAGATGATGTATGGTACCATGTTATGCACGTTTCTCTAATTTTAATCTTTTTCCTCATCCATTAATTGAAACACCAAAATGAAAAGAAACTACTTTCAAAAGGAAATTTTAGCATTCACCACAGGAAATTTTAGCATTCACCGCGAAGAAAAAAATATCCCTCAGAGCCGGTTCATGATTTTTCTCTAATTTGACTATTCAGAATTGCTTGCTAAAATGCCAACTGATCATCGATTAGGCAACAGTTGCACTTAAACTTAAGGTCATGTCGGTTAAATATATACGGAAGTTTTCTTCTGAAAGAACCAAGAAACAAACAAACAAAACAAAACAAAATGACCTATCATCTTTTAGTTTGGCTTCTTTAGACAAATGAATTTAGAGTGGAAGCGCCTACGCGTTTAAGCTCATTAAGCTAATTGTTACAAGTATTATCAGGAACTGGCCTCCTTAATTCTTTGATTTTTTTGATAACTGACGAGTTCATGCGCATGCTGAAATCCCAGAAAACTGGTTTTTCCAAGCAAAGAACGTCGCGCCAATAAATTCCTCGCAATAAAGAAACTCCACGTAGGTTTGCATGGTCTGCATGGCAATTACAGTGGAGAAGTGAAACGCAGCGGTTGATGTAGCAACTGGTGTGTTCTTTTAGCAGCACAAGCTACCCGAACAGACAGAAAAAAAAAAAGATAAGATAGCAATAGCTGGCAATGATATTAGATTTTTTTATCAGTACCTAAGATCTGTAAAGAATGATACCACCTAGGCTTTTGTAAATCATGCTAGTACTTTTTCGAACATTTTAGTGAAGCGAAAGCATTTAGCATTATTCCAACATTTTAGTGGCATTTCCCGGGAAAATAAATATTTTTTCCACAGAAAATAAGAACCTAAATTATTATTTATTTTTATTTTTTTACGAGAAAATGAACACTTACTTAACCTCTTCCCTTAACACTTAAGTCATGATCACTGAAAGGGAACACAGGATCATGATCAATAGAGGAACAGATCTGTTAATTGTGTTGAAAAGTTGAAATTATTAAAATTAAAAAAAAACCTATGTATGAGCATTAACCGAGCATTTTATTGCCGTTTGAGGGGCAAACCGGGCATTTTAGTGGAATGATACATTAAGGTGGGGCATTTTAGTGGGGGAAAATAAAAGCATAATGTATACAGGTATAAAAGCCCAATTCCACCCTGCCCTCACACTAAGGTTATTATAGCAACAGCTCAAGGCTTTTTGGGTTTTAGAGAGAAATGGTAGATCAAATTGAACCGTAGTGTTTGGACGGCGCGGCTATGGCGTCAGAAACGGTAGTCAAGGTCATTGTTGGATTAGTTTACGCGTGAACATTTCCCTCATTAACGGCATTACATATATTAGCTTTCATTAAACCGTTCTCATCCAATGTATAGGAAACAGGTTATGAATTTTCATTCAATAATATAGACAACAGACTCTTGTTTTGTTTCAAGGATAAACGAGCCTGAGGTTTTGCGCGTGCTATAGATTCTTCTTTCTCCTCCTTGAATTTGGTGCACAATAAACAGGTAGAATTCTTGATAAACAATTTCAATGTCTCCTATAGAATTATTAATTAATTGTGATCGATTCTCGTGATTTTAACTTCTCTCCGTGTAAATCTTTGCCGGATTACAAACGATTTCTATTGAACGGCGAAATATTAAACATAATTTAAGCCAACAGCTGGAATTGCACTCCTGGTTCGTTTGTCAACTGCTTCTTGGTTTGTTAAACTCGTTAAACTGATACAGTCAACCGGCGGACATTTCCATAATATGCCGACACAGCGGGCCTCCTAAATAGGGAGAGTCCGGCGACGTCCACTAAGTCCCAGCGTTACCAGAACGGTCTGCATACGAGCCAAGGGCTCGTCAGGCTGGAACTTAGCCGGTTTTTATCGCATGCGATTAGGAATACTTCTCCTCCCCTTCTTTATGAGGGTCTGGATGGGGTTAACGGACAACTGACAAAAGGCAAAAAATAACCCGAAAATTTAAGGGACAACTAATATTCACGGTAGTTAGATTTGCTGACAACTGACAAAAAAAAAATTGTTGTTCGCTTGAAATTCATCGAAAATAAAAGTTTGAAATATTGTTCTTTTAGCCTTTTTAGTTCAATACCCCTGCTGTTTATATGGGTTTAGACCCAAAATGTCACACCGAGTTTCCTACTAGTCTGTAGTTGTTATTCATTCAACTACAGACTACTACTACTACTACTACTATTCACAATTCACAATTTGGACACTCATATACATGTACTATCTGTTGCATGGTCCACGATTTAAGGCCACGAGTTTGAAGCCACAGCTCTGGGCCACAGGGGGAATAGAAATTTATTATAAGGGATTAAGTGGAACACCGAGTGGATGCAAAACGATAACACCGCTATTCCACATGTGAAGATATCATTTTTATGCACAGGCGTGATATCATTTTTTATTATACCATTTTTGACCCTTTAACTGTACTTAAAGATCGAAAGATCCTCGGATCTTTCTTCGAGGTACGGAAGGTTAGCACGCTTAGATTTGCAAGGTACATTGCCTGTAGAGATTAGTACATTCAAATTTAGGTATTAATTTTCATTCACGGTCATGGCTTGTAAGAAATTGAAAACCTAGTTCAGTGCATGATGATGGAAGGTAGAAAACAGAATTTTGAGAAATACGGGTTTTGCATCTATATATGTTATTTTACAAATCGGACCAACTAGGAGAATTTTGAGCCATTTGAGGTTCTAAGGTAATAGTTAACAGCCTCTTAACTGAGAAATGGCCAAAAATATAACTAACAACTGAACCATACAAAATTTTAACCGACAACTGAGACTTGGACCCCTCCCTCCTCATCCAGACCCTCCTTCATGGGTGGTCGTCAATCGCAGGGTTACCCCCAGCATTATATTTGCTGGCACTCGTTTGTACACCTGAGTGGAGAGAGGCTTTGTGAGAGTCAAGTGTCTTGACCAAGATCACAATGCATCCGGTCAGGGCTGAAAGCCGGACTTCTCGATCCGGAGTCGAGCGCATTAACCATGAGGCCACCGCGCAACTATAGTAGGGACATTCTGTATTAAAGAAGCTTGACTGTAACAATAAAATTAATTGTCGGTTACTAAGCTTCCAATTCATTTCATCAATTTTGTAGGGCTGTGCATTGTATTTCTTCCCGAAAAAAAAAAATTACACTACAGTCATATCATGATCATGCTATTTCTAAAAGCCGTGGACTTTGTTCATTTATGTTATTCAGTGTAGCATCACACTGACACATATGAGCCAAATACGTCAGTATCTTCAAGAAGGTAATGTTTGGAAAATTCGATAAGCGTTCTCGAAACTGTTATCAGTAATGTCTATACACCCAGAGTTAAAAAAAAAGGTTTAGCTCAAATATAAGTTTACTATCTTTTGATTAAAATTCTCCTGCAGGGAGAAAAAAAAATCATGTTCCCGCCTCCAATGACGATAACATTTCACTTCAAGCAATTTTTATTTTAATCCAGAGTTGTTAATACCTAAAATCCTTTGTACCTACCGCTCAGGTAAATTCTGTAAAAGCAAACAGTTTTGCTGATCTATTATGTATACAAATTATTATGCTATTGTTATCTCTTTTTTCAAAACAAGCAGAAAAGGAAATTAATTTTTTTCAGCTCAACGAATTTAACATAAACATCGATACTAATCAAATTTACCGTATCGAAGACTGGAACATTTTTTTCTATTTAGCTTCATACAGTGCCGTCTTCTTTGTACAGGCCAAGTTTGTGTACTCATTATCATCGTTTATTTTGTGAGAAGAAAAACCACATTCGAACACGTAAACAAATATATTTAAGAAAATAATTTTAAAATTTGCATTTCTTTTGACTACTAACCGACCATTAATTTCGGAAAATAAGTTTGCCAAGTTGAAATCAAGACAATGCTTTAGAAATACAGTACTATTTGCTGATGTGGATTAACTAAAGCTACTGAATTTAGCATTTTCACCAGGGAAGTTGAGTATAAAACATAGTGGAGTTATACAACATCACCTTCAATTTAACGGCAAACAGTAACAAGATTATTAATTGGTTCGACATTTGTTTTGCTTTGCGGTGTGTAGTGCAATACAAACGAAATTTCTGGCAAATTAGCAACTTTTGGGGGGCTTAGCACCATTTTTTTCTTTTTCATGGTAATCGTTCCCCCTTTGTTTCATTGATTATCTGGTAGATCTCCGCGTGTGGCCAATTTTAAAACCAATATTTGTATCTTGGGCTTAGCATACGCTCAGTAGGAGAGGAAAAAAGAAGATGAAAATAATCACCTCTTATCAAGAAATTAAGCGGCGTAAAACTTAGCAGTTTTGACGAATTTGTTCAATATTAGTTTGTCGCCTTGTTACGAACAATACAAGAGTGCTTCCTACCGGTGTTTCTCGCAGGCAACCGAGGCAGGGGTGGAAAGTGTCTAAATTTCCCTGAAACATCTTGAGGTAACTCTCCAGTTTATTATTATTAAAACTTGCAGCCGCATACAGAAAATCATATCTGACTTTTCAGTTTCCAGCTGATCAGCGTATCCGTAGTGTATGAGTGGGCCTAAATGGTAGTGCGGTTATCTGTTTGAGGAGCTAAAGATTTCTGGATCTTCGAATTCACCTTAGTAAATTGTAAAACACTTCTATTCATTTACAGAGAAATGCCGAGGCGTACACCTTGGCAACACCCATGATGTGAAAAAAAATGTCAGTGGCTTAAAATTCCCAAAAATGATATCAATAATCTGTTAAGAAGATAGTTAAAGGGAATACATTATATATTAATCAAATATTGTTTAAGGATGATAAACCAGAAATTCTCAGGTCAAACATTTGAATAAATATATGACACTCAGCGAGTAGGATAATGATCTTGCGGTTGTACCGGAATGCTGGGCTCAAAAAATTTGGAGTACAGTGAACAAGTCTGGAGTATTCAAATGCAAGGAGGTATATTAGAGGTGTGAGCAGAGAAAGAGAACAATGAATTTCGAGAATTACTGACACTTGATAAAGCTTCACCGAGCAATTGCCTGAAATATTCGTTACCATTTAAAGTGACCATAAAGTGTCATTAGTTAGAGATAACCACAAAGAAAATACCCACTTAATAATGCCAAATGTTACTTCCATTAAGTATCTCTCACGATTAAAAGAGCTTCGCGATTTTCACTTAGCTCTGTAATAGAAAACTTATGTCATACACTGTGGCTGAACAAAAACAGAACGAATTAAATAAAAATTAACAGCAGGAAATAGCCAAATTAGAAATATGTTAAATTAGGATAATTTTGAAACGGGGCGATAGCCAGTTGAATCGGAAAAATGAAAAGAGAAGAAAATGCTGCTAATTGTGAAAGCTTTATCGTAGCTTCAATTCAGCAGAATACCGCCGGTCTTTCGAGTGGAAATTCTCCGTCGGCTGCAATGGTTCCCCGCTGGCTGACAATACCGTACACAAGGTTAGACAAGGCATCATGGTTTTCAATTTAAAGTGGTATTACAATTGGAACAAACCAACAACCGGCAACATTACTGACATCACTCGTTATTTTATCATAGAAAATTAATATGAAGTTTATTTCTGTTCCTATCTATCACTTTATGTATAATAATGGATAAATACGAATGCGAGATTTTCACACCTGGATATTAAACACATTTTTATTTCTTTGTTTGTTGTTAGCACCGGTTTTTTGTTGAATGTGTCGCCCAAGTCGTATTTAAACAGGCAACGTGCATGCATTATAAATAAAATGTAGCAAAATGGTTAAAAAGGGACCTGGATGTAACAAAGCCTGATTACTGAGAGGTGCGCCTTTCAGACAGTGCGAAATCTCTCCAGTAAGCTGCCATTCAACTCACTAGCGTTATCATTTTCTTGGGAACGTGCGCCCACTAGGCGAGACTAACGATTATATTATCCAGGTGTACATTTCAGCAAAAAAGCCTAACAAAAAAAAAACAACACAAAAACAAATCTCCCGTATCGTGAAACTACAATGTGCAAGTAATCTGTAATGTGAAACCCGAAATTGCAAGACAATTACTTCTCGACTTGTTAACATTTTATGATGTGCAGCCTTTCAATTTGAATTTTCCATGGTCACACCGGACTTTTCTTTACTTCTGTGGCTTAACAAAAGTGAAAAGGGAATTGAAAGATCATGACTACTTTTATACCTTTCTCAAATAAATTTTCAGTGGCGTGATATCAGATCGACCCGAACTCCTCAAGGTCTTCAAAGTTTCCCCACGAGCTGGTCACGGGGCGCCTCATGGCAGACACGCGGTACGAAAGTTATTATTGATAAAAAAATGTATTTATCCAAATAGCCCAACGTGGTGCTTTAGCGACGTCACGCACCACACGCTCTCTCATTTTCTGAGTCAAAGAATTACACGCTACTTCACAGAAACACGTGAGTACGAAAAGGATTTTCTTTTGCTGTTAGCAAATGAAGATTCTTTGAGGGACTTTCAGAGGGACTTTCAGACATTAAAAAGTATGAAAAGACTTATCTTTTTAGAGTGTTTATTTTTACTTTATGTATGTAAATATTGGCGTTAGACATAAAGAAAACAAGCATATCAGCATTTATTTAGCCTGGACCTGTTGTAAATCAATGAAAAAACAATAGATGGACAGCACAAGGCATGCGCAGTTTTCGCACCTTTTTAATAGGAATTAAGCCAAAACTGAGAATTCAGCCGGCAACATTTACTATTTGCGAGGTTCTTTGTAATTGGACAAACGAAACAAAAGGTAAACAACGCAAAGAATGCCCCTGGCCTTAAGAACAAAAGAGGTACAATTAACAAGAGCGAATCAAAATAGAGGTTTTAAAGAGGAACAGGCCCCGGCGGCCAACGGGGGGCGGGAATGTATTAGCTACAATGTAGCAAGCACAAATTCAACGCTGAACCGGCAAGAACACTGTTGTGAAGAATAGAAACGAAGTTAATGAACCAGTAATCTCTATAATATGCCAGCTTTTAGCACGCTTCTGTTGGATGGCTCATAAATAAATAATCGAGAGTGTCCATCACACAACTGTCAAGTTATCACATGAGCGCGGCCACCAGGAACAGATCATGCTTTCTATTCACGGGGCTAAGTGTTGGACTATAAACTAAGGGTATTTAATAATTGTGCTCCAACACAAGAACAAAGTAGTCCGTGTATATGTAAGTCTGGTTTACTTGGAATTATTTACGGTCAGGAGTGTTTTCGGTGCACCGAGCGAGCTGTCGTATGATCGCTATCAAATCCAATACGCCCACGCAAAGAATGAAAAAGACAATTCGACAGTTCGACTGATTCAGGTAAATAATTATCAACTGTACAATTGTAAAACTTTTATGCATACTGACAGACAAAGTAGAATAACTAGACGACAGCAAACACTTTTACTGAAGGTACTCTGTGGATTCCAAATAACTTGGAATAGCTTTGAAATGCTTTGTTTGATATTAACTTTTAAACATTAGATTTCTTTGCGTTCTTTGTTCCTATGATCCGGCACTGCAATACTAAGCATGCAGCGTCGGGGGAAAATGAACAAAACTCTAGCCGAGCTATAGTGTGCTTAACAGTTTCAAATTCTTCTACTGTGTAGTAATCAATATTAAAATACCAAGAACAACATTTTGCATTTGCTTGTCACTAAAGAAAATAGAGGCATCCTTGCGTTGGCCTGGAACAAGTGGAGTCTTGTATCCCACTCACTTATCCTCCATAAACAGTTTACAAAAACATTTTTAATGAGCTCCAAGGAAGTTTGACTTATTTTTCCGCCCACATGTACTTGGCATGGAAACACACATTCAATGTAGAATTTTACCGATTTAAGAAATTGTCTCAGACACGAGGTCGGATTGTAATGCTGTAACGCGCAAATCACTCTAATCGGGGTAAAAAGTAAATCAGTGACAAACGACAAAGAGAAGAAAACTGAGCTGCAATTAATTTTCAACCTAAAGAATTTTTCCTCTCTTTTTGGAATTTCATTTTTTTTGGCAACTAATTAAGTCTGGGCGAATCTTTGCTGCCCTGGCTGGTTAAAGTTGCATATCATCTTTGAATTTATTTAGTAGCATACAGTACAAACTTTACAAAGAGAAGACATCTTGACACACAAGAAGCGAGACTCCGCGAAAGTCCGAGAAATCCAAAAAAATCGGAGACTAGCCATGACTTGAGACTGAGTTGCTGTTAGACTCCGAGACAGGAAGAGGCACACAAATAACGAGACTTATAGTGACTCATCACTGAAAAATTCAGAGATTTCGAAACCGGATACAAGGCACCCGTTATAATGACAAACCAATTGGCTCCAAACGTTGAAAGTACTCGCCAAATTTATAGTTGAACTCTTTGGAATAATAACGAGGGAGGCAGTGGCTTTCTAGAGTTTTGAGATTTAAACCCGAGCACAATTTTCTAGTTATCGTTAATATAACTAAATACATATCGTGTATTAATACAAATGGCTGGTAGCTTTCTATAAAAGTTGTTATATATACCCTGTACCTTAAGTCAGAGGCGAATTCATGTCTTTTATCTAAGGAATTCAGTAGCCCTCCTCCTTCTATAGTTTGCGGTAAAATATTGCGATTTAGACCCCTTTAAACATTTTCAACACCGAACACAAAATTTAATTCCTAGTGACCGTAAAATATCTTGTTTTATTATACAAATGCTGATGAAAATGTAAAATTGTGCCAGAATCAAAATAAAAAATTGATGAGCTACAATCCACTCTCATCGTGTTTGTCCAACACATAAAATAATCGTTAAATTTTGCTCTGCAATGATCTCCATTTTATCAGTAAAATTTTCTTGCATTTCGCAATACAATATGGAAAGTACTGGAAAGAGAGCTTCCGATAACCATGCTCTTTCAATATTCAAAGTTGATATATTATTTTGTGGTTTAGTCGCATGCCAAACCTCCTACATAAAGATCATGCTTTAGGACACGCTTAACGACGTGAGTTCCCGCCCGGGCTTTAAACAATCTACGTGACATTCATTGCGCAGATGAAGATTGCGCAACGACTTCCTTCGATTCTGTTGTTTAGAAAAATGATATTAACTTCGATCCAGGACCACAGTGATAAAAATATAATTCGTTAAGTCATTCTCATTGAAAATATTTTCGACACATAGTATTTAGAGCAACTTTCAGTTTGCATTATCAATTATATATTGTATTAAGGGGGCGTTCTATTGGCTTACTCTGCAACTGGAATAAATGTTTGTCCTTATTGGTATTTATATAATAACCAAATGAATGCACGCGCTCTGATTGGTCAATCAGCAATGGTTTACTGTTCCAGTAAACTCATGGAAAAATCGCGCGTCTTCTGAATTATTGTATAAAAGCAATAGACCACAAGTTTCTATCCTTTACAGCCTGATAAACCACTTGGGATGTTGGTAAAACAGGAAAAGAATTCGTAAATCACGATCTGCAGGAGAGTGATTTACGAATTCTTCTCGTGTTCTACAAACATCCAAAGTCAGTGGTTTATCAGCCTATAAACCATAGAAACTTGTGGTCTATTGCTTAATAAAAATATGCGGTAGGCATTCCACGCATTCTCTGCGCCAGGAAGCAGAATTAATTACGAAATTCTTAGAATACTCCATCGGCCGCTGGACTAATAACAAGCTTTAAGCCCCATCCACACGTACTTCAACTTTTTTTTTTTGGAAAACGGACTTTTTTTCCCTTTAGTTTGGCCTTTCATCCATACGAATCCGGTGAATAGTCACCTAAAACGTCAAAACCGGCAACATGAAAGTATCTTTAAAGAATGTTTTCCAGAGTGGAATTTTTATTGAACACGGCGCCAAAAAAATCAGTAGTCTTTGTTAAAAGCGCAGGCCGCCTTTAAATTTGTGCCTTTTGTTAACTTTATTACATCTTGGGATTTACTTCACGCATCAGACCGTTTGATTGACAGCCGCCGATTCATTGCCGAGAACAGTCGGAATTCCGACAGCTAATCTGTGCAATTATTATTCCGCGCTGGGCACTGCAAGTACATGTCGCGAAAGACAATAGCATTCTGGGCGATGGGTTGAAAATTGATTAAAGATCCTTAATGGAAAACCGTTAAATGAGCCATCGTCAAACCCCATCAGCCGATAAATCTATACTAAATCAATAGAAATAAAAGTGATGCTTATTAATGATTCCTTCATGATCATGTTGGTTTGTTGGGGGTCCTCAATAAAACCCGGAAAAAGGTGGAAATCACTGTCTAGCCTTTCTCGCCCGCCCTTTTCATCTGCTGTGGCAACCAAATGATGAAGTTGTTTCAAAGTGTCAACTTTAAAATGGTGAAAAGAGAAAGAAAAGGAAATGTTTGGAAATGATTTCAGCCGATCTTACGGCTAACCACCTAAACTGGCCGGAAACAAATAGAGGCGTTTGTGCTTTAGATTGCAGCTGCTGCCAGGAAAGAGGAGCGGATTACGACCATAGGGACTGAACGTGGCATCCTGAACCTCTTGAGAAGTTAGATTTGAAATAATAACAAAAGAAAATCAGTAGTGTTTCGCAAGAGTGTACGGCTTGGATTATTCTAGTAACGGATGCCTGTTTGCTGACATACGTTAGAAATGGCTATTCTTAGATCATCCGGAATAAATATTCGGTCCCGGAATATGGTCAGTCGATTGCGTTAGGCTGGAATGGAATTCAGTCTTATTATCGAATAAGGTCAATTGAACGCACGCAAACAGACCAATGTCACGTAGATCGTATACAAAGCCTGTACCCCACACATTGCGCGTGGACTGGATCCGAAAGAAAAGTCACCACACTAGCACGTGAAACCTTAATCCACTGGCAGACTATACTCCGTGTGGAGCTGGGAGTTATCACTGTCTAAATATTTCAAAATAAGTCGTACTTTATACGTTGTGTGCGTGCTTTTAACTTTTCAAATATAACATGATACCATTAACATTGCTAACCAAACCGCTATTCAGAGTAACTGGACTACTGCTCTGTTTATCGGCTAAGCTGAGCTTTAAACTGAATAAGGAGTGTTAAGTATTTAGGCCACTTGACTGACGAGTCCATCTCGAGCTCAAACTCAAAGTCCATCTGACATGTTTCCATATTTCCTGTACTAAATTAATTGTTAGCATGTACAGATGAATTCAATAAATTGCAGTGTACAGTTCCCGCATCATTCTAATAATCAAGCTTTACAGCATTGATTACCAAAAATGTCTGACTTGCAAAACTTAACTTTGCTTTGTAGGAAAAAATGTGACTGGAAATAATAACACGAGGAATCTCTGAGTTCACGGGCAAGTTTTAATTGTCAAGTTTTACCACGCTTCTGACGAGTGGTTTATAAATAAATTAAGATTCGTCGCGAAAGTCGTCACAAGCAATCACATGAGCTATTGCCAGTGGCCACCAGTAACGTACAAATCACGCAAGCCGCCCATTTACCGCGCCGCGCTATTTTTAAAGCATGCTTTGCGTGGAACTCACGAGCATTTATTAACTGTCGTCCAAGGCCACAACGAGACAGTACTTGTCGGGATAGTGTCCATATCAAGTGAACTGGCGTTCTTAGCAAGCTGACTTACAATCGTTACACTCACGCCAAAGGAACACTACAACTCGATTAAGGTAATTCAAGTTATTATCAATTGTAAAATCCAGGGCACATGAAATTCATAGTATTATTTCTCTTTGTAAATCTTAAATATTCACGTGTATTGATAGTCAAATGACTAGAAGGGGTGAATATTTCAAATCTGGCTCTCAGGCTTTGAATTTAAGATTCACTTCGAAATGTTTTTGTTTGTTGGAAAGTCAAGTCTTATGTCGTTCGAATTCTCTTCTTCCTTCATTAGGCTGCCTGCATAGACTATGAAGTTCTAGTACTGGCCGCTGTTCCGGAAACGATTGCGCGCTTTCTCTATTCTTTAGACTTTTTGGGAAGAAATCAAGGCCAGACTTCACCGATTGCGCCTAAAATAGTAATAGACAATGCACGCCATTAGATCTGCAAACTTTGAAAAGTCAGTTAGCCTAAACTTTTCAAGCTCATTGTTTGTAATCCGGGTGCTGTCCATTCTTAACCATTATCGTTTTTTTCTATTTTCGGGATTCCTTCAGTTTGAAAGGCAATTTTTAACGGGGTCGAAAATAACTCAAAATAACGTGACTGAACGTTTTTAATGTCAAGGCCAATGCCAAACACGAAGCATCCCCAGGATAAAGATAAACTGAACCGAAAAAACAAACAAACGCTGCACTGATTAAATGTTAAATTATTCTATTACAATTATAAAGTGAAGACAGGCGCCCATTACTGGCTCCTGATGAAGACTATGATAGCCGAACGAGATTTTGTTGTCACTGCTGAGAATGGTAAAAGAGCATCCTTGAGTAGCTAGAATATTATCTATATACCGTATCGCACGTTCATTTGAAGCTAGACATTTAAATACACATGTAAGAATTTCAATTGCTGTAATTTACACATACATGTGTAACTAACCCTAACTGATTAGCTTTGCTAGAATTTCGGTCAATGCTGCATGTCTGAGAACATCAAATTACAGAAGTATTTAAAGTCGTAAAGTGTCAACTTGAATGGCATCAAAATTGACTGATTCAAGTGCAACTAAATTTTCAGACAATTTGGTTTTATCGACTGAGTTGATAATGTGAATTGGCCACCGTAAAGAGATTCGAAAGCTGATGTTTCGAGCGCTAGCCCTTCGTCGGAGCGAATCCAATTCGCTAGCTCCGACGAAGGGCTAGCGCTCGAAACGTCAGCTTTCGAATTATCAACTCAGTTGATAAAACCAAATTATCCTGTAATACTTCAACCGACGCAGCACCATAGTTTCTTTAGAAACTTACCCCCTTTAAATTTTCAGACAGGCACAAGGGCTCTTAATTGGATAGATATGACTCTGTTGATAATTTCTTTTTATATATATAATTTTTGATCTATTTGACACGGAAGTTAAGTTTTAGTTTTGAATCACCAAATTTTAAGAGTAAGAAGTTTGAGAACTTGTCAAAACAACGAATTGAACCCTCTGAAAGACAAATATATGCACCTCGACGCAATGAGCTGTGATTGGGTAAAAAAAGCAAAACCGGCCGTTCACCAAGGTCAGGTCTTAAAAGGTTTGTTGACAGTCACGTACGTAAGGCTATGTGAGTTGATTGAATTGACAAATTCATATTTTTCAATAACAGATCTCTTTTTTATCGATCGCTTAAAATAAGGCAAAGATAGGAGTGAATATAAAATAAATGTAGCCCCGCTCCATATACAAGCCAAGCACGATGAAAAGTCGACTTAAATATAGAAATTAATATGAGAGATACTTCGGAGATACTGACACTGAACAAAGGCGCCGGTCACTTTGTCTGCCGATTTAATTTTATACAACAGTCCGCAGGTGCTGTTATAATCAGATGATTTCAACAATATAAACAGTTTAACAGACCCGTAGTACCGAGAAACACGAGCCTGGATAGCGTCTTGAATGAATAACAGTTCAAATTGACCATTTCTTTGGGTCGAACTTTATTTCAAAAATTCAGGACTGATCACGGAAAATCGACTTTCATTCCACGGTGAGATAGATTCCAGCGGTTTTCTTGTTGTTTAACGGATATGTCTGTTACAGGCTTCGTTTAACTTCAATTCTACCATTATATTTACAAACAATTTGATTTTTTGCACACAAGACATAAAAAACAGAACATTTCTGCAGCAATAGCCTAAAATCAGGCAGTTGTTTTTCAAGTTGTCCTAGAGACAGCTGGAATCTAAACTTGACTGAAAGGAATATTGTTTAAACAATTTCTTCAACAAACACGTGCATCAACATGCAGTTACTTAGGGGTTAGCGGCTATCAGCAGTTCTTACAAACACTGCTGGAGTAAAACCAGTGATGGCTGAACACAACTAAAATGATTATGATGGTGCTGCGATAAACGTATTCGTGCAACTTTCTAGGGAGATTCCAACTTACTAGAAATCTCTGTGACTGTCATGTATTTCCCTCTCTCTTTGAGCGCAATTTCACGAGTTCTATTGATAATTAGGTGGATTTATCTCCGAAGAATATAATACTTCTGTCTCGATATTGTCCTTATTATTTTGAATATAATAACCTCTCAGACAAGATAAATCCCTGATTCAATGTGCTGATATTGTACAAGGAAATAAGTGGTTGATTTTATTTTTTGTACTTTGTTTTTGTTTCAGCGTATCTACAACAGACGTTATCGACAGAGCGACTCGAGATACACAAACAGTCCCAGCTGCAACACTTGGTTCTGACTTTACATCATGATCACCCAAGACACTCCTTGCGGAGAAGCAAACAGTCTTATGACTAGTGTTGAACTAAGCGAACAAATGAGGACTCAAATTCGACAAGTTGCGAGAGAGTTGCAGAGTATAGGAGATAAACTCGAAAACCGATATTTTCGTCCACTTCAAGATGCTGGACAAAATCTTGATAGACTTGGATTGAACGTGATGGAAGTTGCCAGAGCGATATTTCTACGGTATGTTACAGAACTTCTCGGTCGCAACAACTGACTGTAGATTTATGAACGATGTTCTCCACCCTCTGCTGCGAAATTCGTGACAACTCTATCATCGGATGAGTGGCTGAGCAATATTTTCAATTATCGCGTGACAAGTTGACTAGGCAATTTTAGTCATGACAAAAGCAAAACATCACGCACCTAGAGGAAAGCTGTCAAAGATAGACTTCAATGGCGTGCAGGTCCTTACCTCGAAGTGAAAACGATAACATAAAGATCTTGAAACCAAACACGCTAGGAAATGACGATTATCTCGAGTTGAAGGATCCATACTCCGTACTTAGAACATGATTCATATTTCGAAAATAGTGCCCTGTGGTTTCTTTCAAGTGTAATGACCAATAACCACAAAACTGGCCATAAAATAACCACCCGCTAGGTAAACCATTTTCATTTATATTTTCGCCGAGTATTTATTTCAACCAGTGGTATAAGTGTAATTAGCGTCAGAACTTTTGAAAAGTAATAAATTCAACTAAATGCGAATTTGTAACATTTAACATATCATCAAATTTAAATTATGCTAGCTGTTTGTCAAAGTAAACATACAATTGCAAGACTTTGTCGCCGTTGCTTACATGACAATAAACATAGAAAACTGTTGACTTTTCCGAGCTTGTTTTACATGTAAAACTTTGTTTCGTCTGAACAGTGATATCGGAAAATTAAAAACGATTCACCGGAAACGTAAAATCCAAAAATCATGATAAATGTAAGACAAATACAAGTGGTTTCAGTGCATCTGTCGTCACATGATTTTCACATGAATTCCACTGACATTTTTTTCTACACTTTGGCTCAAATTGTACTTATCATTATCAAGCGTTAAGCTATTACCTTAAAACTAAATTGACCGTAAATGGAAATTAAATGGAAATCTTTTCAATAAAATATGTTATATCGTAGTGCATCTGGGTGGCAGTTACGGATGCCTATATGTAAGAACAAGTTATCACGACAAGATACGACAAAAAAGAAATAAATGACATCCAGCGTGAAAAGTGAATAAGAATCGGTTAGTGATAATAATAAACCATCAACAACAAAAAGGAACACAAATCCATCCTTCAATCACAGTCGGTCACATTTGCGTGCCTCCAATTAGCACGATTGGAAAAAAAAAATTGAGTTGACACTAATGTCCTTTCTCAAGAAGTGTCATAAAAAAGAAGTACTTCTGAGGGTAAAAATCACGATTACATTTTAAGAGAGAGGAAATGATATTGTAAAAAAGCTTTTACTGTGCTGTAGATTATGACATCCCTCTTAGCCTCCCTGACAAGATTCGTTGCGTGCTCAGTCGGTTGTTTGCTGTCGTGATCAAATTATTCGGATGGTGATCAAAGTGTAGATTCTCATCAAGGTTTTACTATAAATCAGAAATGCAAGTTGGAAGAATTAACAAACTGATCAGCGTAGACAAAGCATTACTGAACAACGGACGACAATATCCGTTGCTGTAGAGTTTGCCTGCTGGCATGAGAACTTGCAAGATTGCAAGACTTTCCACAGAGCATGTGAAAATGAAATCTAATACGGAGACCATCAAGGAATGATCTCCGATGTGGTCTTCTCTGTCAATCTAGATTCAAGCATATTTATAGCACTTGTCAGTAAGTTTATAGTATTTTGGTAGATCTACCGACCGGTTCCTGCATAACATGAGTGGCAGCGCGAATTAGGAAACTTAGAAAAGCCCAGTTAACTTGTGGAATGATCTGAGAAGTTAGAGAAAAAAAAAATCACTTAGTCGTGACTGGTGGAAGTGGTTGTTTAGAACGCTTTACATAATTAATGCTTCGCTTTAGTGTCGAGACTTTCTTAAGTAGTATGCGGAGCTCAAGCTAAATTATTCCCTTTAATATCTTAACTTCAGGGTATCAAATGACATTGTAATTACGTACTTTCGAAAACATGAAGAAAATGACAGACTGAAACAACCAAACTTACCGAAAGAAGGAGAAAGCCAGCGGGTGTGTGTAAATTCATTGCAGTGCATTTCATCATTCATTGGAGAAAATTCACATCACTTTGTTTCTTTTAACGGGGCAAGCAGCAGGAAAATAGATAAAAATTGCGTGCTTGGCTTTGCCTGTGCCATAATATTTAAATAATGCTGATAGCGTATTTTGATGTTTTTGTCTACTCAAAAAGGTAAAACTAAATGACTATTCAAGGGCAATAAACAATTCGTTCCCTGCTGGTCACGAAAGGCAGCATTGCGTTTCAAATGACAAAGGAAAACAGAAATATTTATATTTTTTTCTCGTGAAGGCTTTTGAAAGTTAAATCGTGTCGGTCTTACGTTTAAAACTGACATCTACAAGTTAACCGAAAATAACGTAACAGCGTTGCTTCTATCTCTTTGCTCATTGTAAAAAAAAGATGTCATTGTATTGCCCTGGCGTTGATGGACTATTTATGTAGTCTAAGTGTGTTTACGGGCTAGCAGAAAAAAAGCTAAATTTACCTCTTTGTAAGTTAAACTGAGACCGTCAGACGGAAGGCTCCGGAACCCTTATAACACACATGAAAATGCAAATCTTACCAGACAAGGAAAAACCAGGTTAGAGAAGCAGAATCATATCCTTTCGTCTAAATTTAATGAATTTCACTTTTACTAAACTTCTTTCGTTTAGTTTTACTATTCGGACCAGAATTGTTACGGGCTGAAGGTGAGTGTAATGCAACCGGCTTTGTACATTTAGTCAGGTGACGTTCAGTTAAACCTTTTAATATAAGGGTAGTTTTCGATAAAATTTACCTGTTTTGTTACCAGAAAACCTACAAGAATCGGCCAAAAAAAGTCGACCAATTACCATAATGCTTCTGAAAGAGTTAGTAAAACGACAACCCCTTAGTAAGAATGTTAATAGCAAAACGTGACACTTAATTAACATAGAAATCAAGAATAAATTATATGTATCTAAATCACGCATGCGTTGTTCGCCTCGAAATTCTTTTAAAATCTTTCAACACCTTAGTTAAATTCAACCGTAAAAATGGTATCGCCCTACCGTGCTATAAAATGTATATCGACAGATGAGTTGTGAAACAATTTGAAAAGAATTCTATAGTGACTTATTTATTTCTTAATCAGGACACTTCGTTGTTTAAAAATGTCATCAATTCAAAGAGCATGTACATTTTTGTAAAGATTAAGTGATCTAGGCGTTGAAATAAATTGAACTACTTCTCCTCGATGGTGCCATTACACTTACATTAACAGTTTTTGTCGAGATTGTCTTGATGATTTAAAAGCTTTTTGTGGTCTGCCCGGTTCAAATGTGCAGATACACTCCTGGATTTCAATCTGATTTCATAAACTTCTTTGTCAGGAAGTAATCTATATATAAGATAAGAAAGGTGGTATTAAAAGCCAAAACAAAAATTGAATCACGGAAAGTTTATAGAGTAATCGCTTTAATTCTCAGTGTGTGTTGGAAATTTGAATTAAATAAGAACAAATCGGTCGATAAGTCAATGTGCCTTAATGGGCCATCTCGCAAAAGTAGTAATAGAGGTAGTAAAGTCAATCGAAGCTAACAGGCGAGGTATCCGACTGATAGGTAAGTTGAATCATAGCATGTTTTCTTTTCAATTTCCTTGAACTACGAAAGATTCCCTGATGGACTGCGCCTGACACGAAGAGATATAATTTGTCTACAGGGGCCCTCATAACAAGAAAACGTTTTCAAAACAACCCATGGAAAGCGTCATGTCGGTCAGGAACTACACCCACGGAAGAAAATTTTCAGTCAATACAAAGTGTTTCTATTTAATTGCATTTTTCTGTGCCCTACTTATATTTTATTACGTTTCTACTTGAAACAAAAAAAAAAAAACGCAAAACAAGAGACTATACGATCAGTCTATGTAAAAACTACTGGCCGGCAACGTAACAGTGTTTGGAGTTCATGTTTCACTCCGTTTAAAATTCTAAAATCAATACTCTCTGGTGGTTTTATTTGTTATGTTCCCTTATGAATTAGCGTAAAGACAGACTTTTAAAACGTTTTTAACCGTCTCCAGACAAAGTGAATAGATTTAAAAGCAGACTGCTATAGAAACCTACATCGACAAAACCACGCGATGTCCAAGGAATGATAGGGTAACTAAGAAAATTAATGTGGGTTTTAAATGCCACTTTCCGGCTGGTAACCACTTTTAAACTTTGATCGATAAGAAAAGAAAAATATATTCTTCGCCTCAAAGTTTATAAATATCTTCGTAAAACTAAAACCTTTCTGGTATCAAAAGGAAATATAATAAGACATTAAACTATTAACGGTTCAAAGAACTTTAGGTGCGGAGAGCATGTTTTGACTATTAAAGGTAAGCTTCTTGCTATTTAATTGTATTATTCAAGAACGAACTTTATGCAAATAAATATGTCATTCTATAGCAGACGATGAAAAGCGCGACATTAATGATGTGTTCTTTACTTTGTTTGTACTTTTTGAGTGCATTTTTTTGCGAAATCACGATTGCCTTGAAATGGGACCCAAGTGTAGCCGAAAAGAAACAAAGAAAAAAAAAAATACAACAAATTAATTTAGATTACTGTGACCATATTGTCTATTATGAGGATAAGAAGTCGGGGCGAACTCCATTGTTTAAAGAGAAAGATTTGCGAACTTTTTGTTCTGAAATGTAGCGCAATATGTACGCTGTTCACTGCGGCCTGGAACTGAGTATGTTGTTCAAAACAAAATCTAATATTTCTTGACTGGCATCAGGACAGCTATTGCCTTCTCAAATGTTCACGGAATGAGATTGAAGGTATACCTGCTATAACTGGTGTAGCATCGTACACTCAGTTTTAATGTCTGAAATAGGATATTGAGAATCACTTATTATGGCTTGAAATAGGCTAAGGGTTTTAGGAAGCAGCACCTCCTCTTGTTGGGGAGTAATCCCTTGGGTTATGAAGGGTCTGCATTCAAAACCAAGGCACTCACCGTGCATGGTTTCCTAATTCATAAGGAAGGAATGCTAGTACAAAACAGTTCATACCGCTAGCATTTATATTCCTCATTCACTAGTGCCATGGCACTGACTGCCAAAGTAATATTCCCTTCTCAAGAATACGCACATTTGCCAAACTTGCTCCAGCTGACGCCCTACCCCGCCTGCGCCGCTTCACTGATCCGAAAGTGCTAGCTGTAAGGCCATTCATCCTCTTTGATGACTGATTAAAAAAAAAACTCGCTGAAAAACAGGGAGCAGCCCTCCTTTCCCGACGATTAAACCGATCCTTTAATTTGAAAGAGCAGCTATTCTTTTCTTAGACACGCAGCAAACTTAGGAAAACAAAGAAAGCATCCGTGAACACACTAGCACTGAAGTAGTGTACCGCATGTAATCAACGTGGGCAGTTAATATTTCCAGCTTGGAGGAGTAAATGGCAATCCCATATCCTTAACCTCTTTCAGCGCAGAGTTTCTAAATAGCTTTCTTTTAAGAACTTATCAAAGATGTAATAAACATCTGAAGTTTGCTTTACCCGGTTTTCAGCACAGTTGCCATGTTAAGTAGATGGTCTGAATTAAAAATGGGACAAGGAAGCAATTTTTAATAAACCGTTATGTAAACTGACCAACTCATATTGACTAAGCTTGTAACCAACCACTGCTTGTAGTCACAAGACTAGAACCCATGTCTTAAAAATAAAGTCATCTAAAACTGAGCTACCTACGAAGACTTGCAAGTGAACTTAAATACTGAGCAAGCACTCCATGCACCTCAAACGAAATTAACCACTTGAGTGAGAAATGCTATGTGACGAGCTTGCACCTGATAGTTATCTAACGTACAAAGCACCTTACGGCTTTCGTGCTTTGGAACACGTTGAACAAGCAATATCACCGGCGCAAATTAAACAAACAACGAATAAATGAACCGAGGACCCATGCAGGTACCAGCAGTTAAAACTCTTAGTTTTGTGTACGGAAACAATATCATTTTTTTTGTGGCTAAAGAATGCTTTACGTCAACTGTAAGAGACGCAGCTGGCCTATTCCAACTATTCACGATAAAGCAAACTCGTAGACGAAAATACAATTGCTTTCTGTTTCTGTGTATACACAATGGTTGTCAATGGCTTTTAAAATAACAATAACAGATCTATTCCAAAAACTGAGTTTTAACAAGAAAACAACGGTTTTACATCTACGCGATTGACGTCTTTAAAAATGTCATATTTATTTCTAGACCACATCATGACTAAAAGGTAATTACCCGTTTCGTGCGTGACATGCTACACCGTGTTTGCTTCCTCCAGATCACGAATGTTTCCTTGGAAACCTACGTTGTTATCTCATTGTTAACAACTTACGAACTATAGAATAATCTCGCGTTATCTATGGGTTGTGAAATTAATAGATTAATGCAATAATGAATGCAATGTGTACTTCTAACTTCGTCAATCTAACCACAGGGACATTCAAATTTACTTGAATACTTGAAAACTTAGCTTTTCGGACGATAATTGAAGCAATTATTTTATTGCTTATCTTGACAGATCTATTGACGCAAATGAAAATCGAAAACAATTTTACACAAGAACTGAGGGAATAGACGTTAGCAAACGTGTGTGACAAACGTTTGCTAACCACGAATACTGCACAGTATCGACACCAAGCAAGTACGTAAGAATTTCTGGCATCTAAAGCGGACGCTGAACAATGCACGGAAATGAGATTACTGTTGCGTGAGAAACTCGTTAAAAGCGTGTTAAAGTCGTGTTTAGAGGTGTTAGATTCACAAGCAGACCGCTGACCTCCAATACTTGAAGAACCGTAAAATATATATCGTAATTGTTTATTTGGTTTATAGTTCGAAGTGGTGAAATTGATTTGAGATCCTGGTTTAGTGTCTGAGATTGACAGAATTGGACTTGACGATAGCAACGATATTTCCCATCAAGGTAGACCAGGCACTTACCGTGAAAAGAAACATTTTAGCCAAGGTAAACAGTTGATCATAATGATTTTTTTGCAACTCGGTCGATCCAGTTTTGTGTTTCATTTCGGTACTATAAGACAGGGCAAACTTTTTACCACATAGGATGGAGCTTAACCATTATCTTTACCTTAGTTTGATTTTAAGTAAAACATTTAATCTAAGGAAAACTAATTTAAAAAGAAAAACGAATCAGTTAAAAGCCACTACAATAGGAACTGAACAGTGGAAGGATGGTGCGGGAAAATCATCTTTGACATCGTATATTCACTTTGAGTACTGTATGTACCTTTCGAGCCTTACACATATCTGAATGCTTGGCGCCAGAAACTAGGGAAAAATGTGAAAAGCTTAGTTTGAGACCCTGTGTGGAGAATTTGTTGTTACATGTATGTCAGACTAAGCATAAAGCCATTTTGCTTTCATTCAAGTTCGAGACAAGGTGGTATTTTACCTAGATTATTTGTGGATTGTTGCTAGAGAGACGGATAGAAGAATCTTTTTTCCTGTGTTCTTTTCAGACTTTAAAGCCGGACACGAGAAGGAAAATGGATCATCAAGAGGTCCAAAGACTTCAGGCCATAAGCAACGAAAATGGCTCTCGATTAACGCACGAAATGCAGGCTAAATGCCAGCAAGTCGCTGCTGAACTGCGGTTAATGGGAGACACTTTGGAAACCAGTTACTGTCAAGGAACTGCCTTCAGCAGTCGTGGGAAGATTGTCATCGGTTTTACATTGTTGGGGATTGTCACAAACATCGCCGTGCGATATTTCGTCCGGGTCCTTGCGAGTAATAGCTGATTCGTTTGATATTTCGATTATGTTATGGTTTATCATGCCTGCTTCAAGATCATCTATGACTCCAGATCAGTTGAGAGGCTAACCAGAGTGTTTTTCAGGGAAAAGTGTTGTGCACATGGACGATAGACACCTTCACTTTAGTTGGCTGGAGAATGTTGGTCAACATAGGAGCTAAAGTTAAACTGTTATAGGCTGCCACGGAAAACTGACTCTGTGTCTCAAAGGCCCTTGAGCAAAGAGGTAACCGAGGGAACTGAGTACACAGTTCACTGGATAAAAGTAGCCCTTGATTTTACAGTTAAATGAGGATTTATTGCATGAAAGATTTTAAAAAAGAGTTCTTTATGCACAAAGCATTGCAAGAAAACATTTAATCAGCTCATCGATATGCAATGCCAAGGTGAATTAGACATTGCTATATTTATGTAACATATGCTCAAGTTACCATTGTGTAGTAACATATCCGTCGAATATTATTCCATTTCTCGAGTATTTTTTCATATTTATTTAGGTTATATCATAAGGAACTATCGCTGAGTAGAAGACGACGTTGAAGAAATTATAAAGGAAGTTGTTTCAAGAAGACATCTTGTAATTCGATCATGATAAAGGATTACATAAGATTACATGTATTACACTTAGCTATAGCTTGTTTTATTGAAAGCACTTGCAATGCTTGTTGCGAAAGGGTAACGCAACGTGAAAATTATTACCAGATTCTCAGGTCGAGAAAAAAATGGTTCCTTGACATGAAATACAAAATATAATGAAATATGCAATGAACGACGTCACTGATCTCGTTCAAGCCTTTTACTGCAAACAATTTCAACGAGATACTTTTCAGTTATTAATGGAAAATTACCATACCTTTGAACAACAACAACAACAACAAAAAAATAAAATCCCAGGTTTGCTTTCTGTAAGCGTTGGAAGATGGCTCTTAATCACAAACAAAGTAAGGAATGCTACAATAATGCTAACACGGTGTTTGATAAATAGTCTAGTTAAGGTCATGCACACTGTTTGTCGGAATCAACCTGTTAGGATGACCACTAAGGTTTTTCTAATATCAGCAGGCCAATTCCGAACGAGATCGAAGGTGCTTACCATCCTAGAGGCTGAAAACTGAGGAATTCAAGAAATGGTAAGGAAATTTCGGCGAGCTCTTTCCGAACAGATCTAAGAAAGAGGAAAATTACTGTTCCATTTGACTTTCAATCGAAATATCCGCATGTTGGTGAGTCGTACTAGCAACTTCTTCTAAGAATATTCTTAATTACCATCTTATTGCCTTCTTATATTTTTAACAGGTTTCAATAAAGGCATATAAATGTCTTTGTAAAAATATATTTTTTTATATATCTGGCATGAACGATGTTGACTATAGGTTGACTCAGAGTGATTTGAACTGAGTTCAGGCGATTTCGGTCAGGGTGCATGCGTAGTAATAATCATAGTGAGCTCTTTCGTTTTTTGACCATCTTTTTATGTCTTTTTAGCAGATGGAGTATGTTGTCACTGTAACTCGACCGATTCTTTATCCATAGACAGAAATTGCCTTTTTGAAATTTTATAATTCGATTGTTACAACGCACAAATCTAACCGTAAGTATACCAAGACGTCGACTTCAGTACAGTTTTACTCACGTCAGTAAATATGTTTCTAGATATATCATAAGCTGAGAGGATTCATAACAAAGACATGCTAAGGCTAAGATTGCGTTGCTGGGGGATTAAATTTTTACTGGCGCCAACCTAACTAGTGCCGTTAATTTTCTTTAGCCATATGAGAATTTCCAAGATGATCAGTCGAAGAAGATTGAATCTGTAATAATAAGGAAACAATCCAACCAAAAAAGAACGATACCAAAGCGTACCTCAAAACTGCTCCAGACTGGCTGAACTCTTCATAAGAACTGAAATCGCCGCACCAGATTACAACAAATATATTCATTCCAGTTTACGGACGTCAGACAAAAGGCTTGCCGCGGTGAAGACCGGGGATACCTTAATAACTCTGTCAGACACCATCAATAGGCAAGTTTTCTTCCCAAATCGACTCAAAGAAGTCTTTTTAACAGACTGCAATGTGCCATGAGTAGACGTAACTAATTAAAAATACATTACAGCACAGTTCTTGGAGGAATGATTTGCCTAATGAAAGAGTCACCAAGAAACGAGGTGTTAAAGACCAGCTGCATTCTCTTCCAGAAAAAAGGATTTAAAGATGACTGGTGTTAAAAAAGTATACATTTGCATTTACAAGTGTTACATCAAAAAGTTACCGTATGGGACTGAACTAAGGAAGAAAAATTCTGAGCCTTACGGCAGCATAGTTAATAGAGGGGAATGGTTATGAAACTCAACAAAGGTCTTTGTTGCATGTTTTTGTTCTCTTCTTTTGGCCTTGACCGTGCACAAAAACAATAGTTGTTTACTACTGACTGGGGAACTAATCAATAGCAGTGTTTGGATTACGTAACTCATGCATAGTGCATGAACACACAAAAAAAGAGTGTGCACGGTCGTGCACTTTCCAATATAAATCTCGGCATCTTTATTTGCCTCTATGCTGTTTGCCAGGCTTCATAACCAGTCCCCTCTAGTAAATGATGACTGCAATGAAATAACTGATCATGAAAGTAACCCAGGGATTCGACTTCAAAATAACCGTATTACCGTTGCAAAAAGTAAAAGTGTATAAAAATTTAGATGTCTTCAAGTAGAAGGAAAAGGACGAAGGTTATTCCATGACTGAGATCCCTTCGAAAAAAGCGATCGCCAATGAACAATGCTTGCCGGACAGTTTCGTCTGAGTGAACATTGGGATTAAAGCACTGTCTGATCTCTTCAATAACTACTGCATTGTTTCCCAAAAGGGCCTACCTCCCATCGATCGCACCAAATATATCTTCATGACATTATTTTTAACCTACACCGGGTTAGCTATAGTGTACGTCATGTAACAGGGCCAGACAGATGGTTGTATTCTAAAATTCAAGTATTTGTTCAATGCAGTTACTATTTGTCCTTTTGCATGGTGACGCCATTTGTTATTAAAATTCGGTACAGTTAGTCGGCTGTCAGTTTAGCGGCCGAAGAGTGACCACCAATACTTCAGTCTGAAAATTCTCGGCGCTATTTGGACGGAATTAGCCAAAACCCTGTCTTATTTCAGTTGCAACTGAGCTAAGAAACCGCTGGAAGAAAGTTGTAATTATTTAGCTGTACACAATTGAACTTTTATTAACACTAGCGCTGCCTTTTGCTGTCAATTTTTCTCTTGTGCCAGATATAATCACAAGCCTCTGTTCTAGAAGAAAAACTCCGAGACAAATTTACCATCGATAAGTTCATTTTTGCTCCGCCGATTTGACATGTTTGTGTCAACAAGTGCTCATATAATTATTCTTGCACAAAATACCCGTTGAAATCAAACTAAATTATTTTTATCAAGCTAGGCAATAACGACGATCGACATGTTTTGCTTACGCTACTTGAAGAACATACATGGAGGTTTATTTCTTAAGTATGAAAAAACGGAAATGACTAAAACCCTCACAAAAAAGAGAGCAATGTTGAGATTAGGCGACCAAAAATGGGATCGTAAACGTCAACGATTTGAAAAGCCTTTGTTTTATCTGTTATATTATAATATAAACAATACAAGGTCTCCACGAATTCATTGTTAGCTTTATTTCAATAATTTTCTGGAGACAAGATGACACTAAACCGTATACGGTGATCGAAAAACATTTACAGAGAACGCGTTCCTTTCCCAGCCTATACAGCACTTTTGAGTATAACAGGAAACTCAGCTTTCTCGGCTTCTTCAAAACGTTAGTAAACCAACGCGCCTTCTTCATGTTATCTTATATTATACTTTCGGCAAACAGCTAGAGATTAAATTCATTGGAAATTTAAAATTCAAATGAGCCTGTGTAATATTTGTTGTGGAGCTGACAGTATAACATTTACATCTTCGCATTGTTTCAGGGGGCACCTTAATCTTACATTCTGGACGCGAATAATGGATTTGCTTCGACATCGGTTTCCAGCACTAAATATATTACGGTATTAACTAGGTGTATAATACCTTTTTATTCCCTTTCTGCAAAACAGCTTGTCACTTTAGAGCCAATGCTGAAAAGCATTTACATTAGGTACTGTACATAAAACTGACATGTACTTGTGTCTTTTGGGTTGTAGCTGAACACTACTAACGTTCTAGGCTAGCTTGTTTTCGTTCCAAAGTTATTTTTTCTATTTTTTACAAAAAGAAAGAGCCGCTGTCGATAAAACTTCACGGCGTCCGCCAATGAATCGCAATTTATCTTATTGTTTCCCGGAATTTTTTGCGTCTACATCTGATGAATTGGATGAAATATGCTTTCCGGTGTTTTATCGTTTTCCACATCTTTCACTTTCCTTGCCAACATTTTCTCCAAGTCAAGGCAAGGTCTCGAAATTTTGAACTTCTTCTTTAAACTTCCTTTGCAAATTTTATTTCTTTTTCTCCTAGTGTCCTTTTCACCTGCCAAAAGTACCTCTACACTTTCTGCTTTCCCTTCAAAGTTCGTTTCAAGCGCTTCAGTTTTGCAAGAGTGAAGCTCTCGTAGTTCATCATCGCTGGAGCTGGATAAATCAAGTCCTCCACTATAATCTTCTCTGAGAATGGCGTTTAATTTGCTCCTATCGACTTCATATCCATTCTCCTCCGTCGAAGGTTTTGTAGCCTGGTTTCGTTTTAAATTCGGCCTTTTACTGCTGCCAAATTTTACGATGCGTACCTCGCTGACAACCGGTGGCGATTCCCTGTCATTGAGATGCAGCAAATTACGGCTTACACCGTGCACTTTGCTCACCTGGCCCATTCGTCTCTCAAGCTTGTTTTTTGCGGGCGCCCTTTGGCAGATTAGCCAGGCGCTGTGTTGAGAAGCAAGTTTAACATCACTTGCGTTATTATTCGTTGCGAGCTGCGAGCCCAGACTTTCAGCTCTGTAAGCTAAGCCTTCTTCAAGCCTTTGTCGCCCGAATTGTTCGGTCAAATTATCAACGCGAGCTACGTCCGCTACGATTGCAGCCATTTTGTCAAATCTGCCGCTGGACCAGTGGCCATTCACTCGGCCCGCTGAGATCAATTGCGTGTGAGCGAGCGAGTTGTCCTGTGCTTGTGAGCTATGTTTAAAAGATGACTGTCCCGATGGGGAAGCAGAAAGTAAACTTCTTGATGTTTTCGCATTGTCGATATGACAATGATAGTATTTGCGTTTAATTCAAAAAGAGTGAAGTAATGGACAAAGCAATCTCTTCCCATTGGCTGAGGTTATTTTCTCACCTCGTGTTTTAATTACACGCGAAATAATGAACATGGAATTTTAATGACCGAAGGTTTTGATTTTGCCAGCTAGCTCCAAAAAGTTCTTAAGAGACAATCAAGTCTCATAAAAAAGATATGGCATATGAATTATAACAGATTCAAACTTAACAGTTGGAAATTATTTTCTTTTTTTTATTCTATACATGTGTCATATTACGGCGTTGTGTCATTTTTTCCGACTTCCTTTCCGCCGGCTGACTTATAAATGACACAAAAGAATAGTGAAGCTGTATTGCTTTTCCTCTTCTTTATTCCCAACGTCGTAATGACTTCCAAAACATCTCGAAAAAGATAATCCTGTTGATGGACGATCGGCGCAGCCACTCTCTGATGAAATTAAAATTCCCTGCATTGTCTCTCTGCAATACGAAGGGAAGCTAAACTACCACTTAAAAAAAATTCATGTTCTGAGGAGGTTTCCTGCGGTCTCTTTACTACACACACGCTCATTTCAATTTTGTTTAATTTTTTTCCCGCCACTATTTGACTTGACTGGCGCCTCTCCTGCTGTGTACGCGGCGCGATATTGGTGCATCGTTTTAGCTTATTGATAAAATAGCTATTCACTACGGTATACTACGTGGATTCGCCAGCCACCAAATTTCATTTCACAAACGTTGCGATTTCTGATCCGCCGATCTGTCATCAGAATTGCAAGCAATGTCTTAAATGATGGTCGTCGAGAAGCTAGTTCTGTCGAGATATCCATTGCTACTGTAGAAATCCCCAGCAAAAACACATTGTTTCCATATACTTTATTGCTGTTTTCATCTCTGTCCCGAAAAATCGAGCTAAGCTACTTCCAAGCTGTCTCCAAGAAAAAAGGAAACAATAATATTTATCTGTATGTACATGAAAATTTCTAAATTTGTTTCAGATAAGTTAGCAGACGCTAATGAGTTAAAAGCCTGTAAATAAGTAATAAAACGTTTATATTGTAACCGTATGCATCAAACAGTGCATTTTTGGCGCCTGTGTTTTTCCCTTTCACAGTGAGATGTAAGAGTAATATAAAACGAATGTGATCACATTTTGAGTTCATTTCATTGTAACGCTAAATGGTCCAGGGTACACTAAGGTGATCTCAAGGAAAAATAAATACATACATGTATTTATTGTTTCACGGAAGAACATTTATGATAGTCGAGTGAAGATATCAAATTAACCATGAGGGTAACCATTTAAAAACCACCAACACATATAAATATTTCCGGAAGCTAGTGTTCTGTTCTGTACGACTCGTTCGAATCGCGCCAGAAAATTACGCCACATATATGGACTTTTATGCTTCCGAATCTTGTTGACCGAAGAGATTGCTGAGGCTCGAAAATTGCTTTTTGCATAGGAGACGCTCGTTAAACGGAATGATCGATGTTTCTGTCTTCCATTTTGACTGTTATGATGATTTCTCTTCCCTAGGTGGTACAATACGGCGGTGATGTATCCGCGGATACTCTTCCGTTGTGTTTTTGTTGGAAAGTGTATAATCTCAGCTTGATTGGGCGCGCGGCTCTGGCGCCGACGCGTTATAATTCCGCAAGCGTCACAACAGGTGCAAAGATCGCGATTTGTTTCAAATAAACTGAACGCGTCGGAAGGAATAACTTCCCTAAGGTCTTAATCCCACAGTCTGAAGATCGCTACTTTAATTCACATTACTTCTTCGTGAATTTCTGCCGCTGGTTCACAGTATAGTGGCAATTCTTGTTAAGGTAAACTTCATTGACTCATAAAATCTTGTTACCGCCACTGCAGTGTCAGCATGTCGTGAATTAGATTTAAAGGTGTCAGTCACAGCACAAAGCGTTTGATTGTTGATTAGAAACGAGTTACGATTTCGTTTCTGCAGACAGGAAATCTTCAATTAATATAGGCAAGCTAAGCTTCTATTTTCGTACTTCAAAGCATACAAGTCTTAGATAATTACCATGGGCTGTCAATCTAATTGATCCAAAGGAAAATGCATAAGTTGCGATAGTTTTCACGCGGAAAGCTGTTTATATCGTTGGAGATTTCTGTTTTTTTTTTGCCGAAACTACTTTTACGGATCTTGAGAACATGCTACCAAACTTGAAAGCAAAATTTCTGAGAGCCTCGGACATATCTGTTCGACAGTCGACATCAGTTTGAAAATCATTGGGTTTATCCGTAAACCACATGCAGGCAACCTATTTCGGCCCTCTGAAGAAACCAAGCAAAAGAAATGATAGCCGTGTAATTTTTTGTAGAAAATCCTTTTCGTAAGCGCAAGCTATATAAAGTCACAAAGAAAATAAGGGGCAAAAGCTTTATAATATTTCATTTTTTTCATACCAGTTAGAAATATAATTAAAGTTTACTTTACGTGAATACGCGAGATCTATCGAGTATTGAACTGATCATTTGCTAGGCGCCAAGATGCCGGTGCTGTTTATTTTCTATTGTATTATTTTTTTAATTACTAAAAGGGAAAAAATGTAATTAAAGTGTGGAAGATATCTTATATTTTTGTCTTAAAGTGTAAGATATAAATCTTATGCAGCCTTTCTCACGGTTCCCGAAAATTTCAAATATGTTAGCAGTCACAAATTAGTGAATCGAACTTTTGCAGCTGATTATTGCATTTTAGGATGTCAATATTATTTAGAAATAGAAAACATGTTCTGTTTTTCTATCGAGTCACAGAAACAGGAGTGGGAGTTAAGGAGAACGAGAAATGCTGTGGAAACACTCACCCGTCGGTCCGTGTTTCCACAGCTTTTTTTGAGTTATACCAACACAATTTTTAACCGCCGAATCAGCGCGTCCATTTTCTTTGGGCTATTTTCGAAATGATGGAAACGTGATAGACATATTGTACGTGTTTCAGTCCCTGTTCCTTTCACCATGAATCGGGTACATTTTTAAGTAAGTATATTTATAGATTGCACTGCATTGCCTGGGGCTGAAATTGGAAATGAAATCACTTCAGTGGCAAAGAAATGTTTCAAAATCACAAAAGATCTTAACGTCTACAAGGTACTGGTAGATGGCTAGCATCGTGCGCCTGCTGGCAATGCTGGTTTTATGTTTTACTGACTAGGATCAGTTTACATACGGGACTCTAATTCAGGGCCTACATAAGTGGCATAGGACAAGTTGCAGGCCTCTTTTTCTTCAGCTCCACGAAGGAAACGGTTTTGTCTTCAATTCCATTTTCTTATAGGATCTCTCCCTTCCGACCTCCCTCTCTCAACTACTTAGTCTGCGGTATTTTGCAGTCAACCCTTCAGTAACGCTCAATTTGGTATTGAGGGAGGAGGTAGTGAGACAGTACTTTGATTTAACTAATTTTAATTGTTGCACACCTGTTTTAACGTGATGTCAAAGTACTCTGGGGTAATGGGAGGTTAAAACAAGCAGGATACTGTTGAAGGTATGACAGCCAAGCCATTTTTGTAAGTGGAACGAAGACCCAGAAGTACATATTTAGTTTTACCATTAAAAAATATGTACTTCTGGGTCTTCGTTCCTCTAGGCCAAAACACTTTAAATAAATCAAAATTGCACAATTCCAGTAGTCCCACTCTGTTTTATTCAGCTAATCTTTCTAAAATCCCTATCTAATGAAGGCTAACTTGTGTCGAAAAATCAGATCCTTCCTTTTTTTTGCTGCTAACATCTGCAGGTTGTGTTCGCCAGCATTTCCTGTACGTCCTGTCCATGAGATAATTGTTCCTGCGAATGACGAGGAAGTAACAGAAGCGAATAAAAGTTATATTTTTTTCGTCGTGGTTTAACGGATGAATGTAAAAGCGAATGATTACCCCGCAAACCGTCAGTGAGCTATTATATTTTAAAAACTGTATTCCCGCCGATTAGCAAATCAATTTGTGTTGGCTTCGTTTTAAACCAGTAGAACCGATGGCTGTTTTAAGATAGGTTTCCTAAGCGTCACAAAGCAGACGTCTTTAAAATATTCTCATTTTGTACCACCCACCCACTCAGCGTTTTTGCAGTATCAGCTTGACAAACCATTTCCTGAATGGTTTTCATCGCCTCACTCATAAGCTGGTCACTCTTGGCTTAGGGTTCCTTTTGTCCACGAGAAAATGCAGCATGTTTCATGGATCGACCTAGAGGTAAATTGTGAAGAAAAAACATCGGTATTGCTTAGTTTAAGTTTTCCTTTACGTCAATTGATTAGTTGTGCTGATCTAGAGAGTCAAAATAAGTGTTGTTGTTGTTGTTTTTGCAGCAGCAGCAGCAGCAGTCCTTGACTTTTCATCGTTTTGTTTTCTCGGCCCATCAGATATTCCCAACCTTTTTCCCGCGCTTCAAAGCAAACTTTTACTATTACCTCTGATTGGTCGGTTACAGCTTCTGAGAGGATTGTGATTGACCTATTCATGAACACACACTTTCAACGTCACTTACCCCTCTTAGTTTCCAGTTTCTTCGTTAACCTTTCAGCGTTCCTTTTCAGTTCATCGATGATGGCGTTATAAATGTTTCTGTTGTTCTTCACTCTTTAGTGCGGCATAGATGTCGTTGAGGGCTCTTTTGCCACGTCCTGTTGGTAAACAAAAACAAAATATTGTAGCTTTCTGATTATCTTCTAATTAGTGTTCATCATTTCTTAAACTTTCACCTTCGTATTCCCTCGCAGATCTGGAAAAATGGCCGCCAAGGTTGTGGTCCACAGTATATTCCATCTATGACAACATCAATAAAAAAAAAACCAATTGCCTTGAGTTCCAGTATAACTAGCTGCTTAAGCTTGGTGATAACCTATTTTATTCGTATAACCTTTTTACACATAACTGTGTTTAAATTTTGTAGAAAAAGGATTTCAGTAATCGTTAACAACTGATAATAGTTCGTACCTGATCAAGTAGGGCACGGAAGGTTTCTATGTAGTACTTTAACTGACTGACATTTTAAACCATAACAAAAAAAACACATTACAACAGAATTCAGTTAATAGTCGGCACAATTAATTAGTCGAAAAAAAGAAACAAAAGAGAGAGAAATAAATAAAGATAATGTTCAAACAAAAAAATTCCAGTTTTCATTAATATTAAATCGTTAAATTTGTCAGCATTCTAACATCTTCCATTTTGTAAATATTGAGGGTTTTCAGATTACGTCACTAAAATTCAAACTACAAAACTATTGATCCTCCTGAGATTTTACTTTCATGATGTGTAAGAGCAGCTGAAAACTACAGTATCCATACAAATTTTCGCCCCAAATGGGTTCGTGGTTTTGTGATAGACTACGCCCGCATTTCTAAGCTTTTGCGTGACGCGGCATTTCCATGGTCACTGATGACGGCCGAGAGAGCTGTCATGTTGGTTGAAAAGATGATTTATTTCGCGGAATTTGGTTATTTGAACAGTTCACGCGTTAGAGTAAGTATTACTTTAATGTTTTTGAGTTCAGCGAGTGATAAATATACGCTATTGCAGCAAAACACATTGAAAGATATCAGTCTGTTGGTTTGCGGCCGCCATGTTGGTGCCCATTTAGACGGGCACCCCCATGGAGTCTCCATACAAATCTCTTTAAACTTGGGTAAAAAATTTCTCCGCATATCTTGCTTACGGAAAATTGCTTTGACCTGAATCTTGGCGAGAGTCTTTGCATGATATTTTCCGTCTTTCTTTCCCCAGATTCTATTGAAGAGATTTGATTTTTATTTTGATATATTTTCAATGGCGTGACACTGAAAACCAGTTATACTTGATTCTGTGTAGGAGGCAACTTTGTCGAACTCGAGTCCAAATTAAAATTACGTTGGTTATTTCTGTTTACAACGCTCTCTCAAATAGCATAATCAAAAAAAAAATTAAAGCGAGTTAATTAAGGGCTGGCAGGTTGGAGGTGATCGACCTCATAAAGACTTCCCTCTGTAAACATTACTAAACTGAGCTTTAGGCCCGTTCACACTACGCCGGAGGAATTTGAAAACGGAGGTGCACAAACGACCGAAAACAAGTGTGACTTCTATCAATGAATCCGAACTCAATGAATTTTTTCTACAGGGAATCAGTTTATTGAAACATAATCTGTCGGGACCTTTAAAACGAATGCGAGATTGTCTGCTACAAATAAAACTCTTCAAACTTACTAAGAGGAGCCATTTTGTGTTTGATGGCCAGTACTACGACCAGCTCGATGGAGTGGCAATGGCATCCGCTTTAAGACCGGTTTTGGCCAATATTTTTATGTGCGATTTCGAAGAAAAGTGGGTAATGAGTAACGGTGCTCGTCCAACCATCTGGTACAGATATGTTGATGACACTTTCACCTTATTTCAAAATAAGGACACCGCTGTTCAATTTCTTTCTCACAAGAACATTCAATTCACTGCTGAATTTGAACAGGGCCAAGAGATTCCTTTTCTTGATGTTCTCAACAAACGCCATTCTAACAACTCCTTTTTTCACTTCCATCTACTGAAAGAAAACGTTCACTGGTCTCTACACTCAATGGGATTCTTTCAGACCTCGAAAATCCAAAATTAAACTAGTGCTCAATGAAAATGTTGGCAGTCGGAAACTTCTTCTCTACTAACCATTTATAATTTTTCCAGCAGAACTAGGTCTGTTTATTTTCATTTACTTTTTCATAGTCATTACTTTCCTTATTTGGTATTAGTCTTCGTGTTTAAATTTAATTTTAAATTTCTTTGTCGTCCTCTACAAAACGACAATGTGAAATTACAAAGGCGTACGTATTTTGGAGAACATGTACCGCAATGGCTAATTTTTCGTGTGATCCTTTGGAATTGAACCCTGTCTTTACAGATTTAGCCTGAGCAGTTTTTGAGTTCTATTTTTGTAAAAAAAATACCTCTTAGTCGGCGCGTCGAGTATGTTATGGACGGGTCAATGGATCATTGAGTCAGTGAGTCAGTGAGTCAGTGAATCAGTGAGTCAGTGAGTGAGTGATGTATGTATGTCACACCAATCAGATCGGATCTACTATAAACAGCCAATCAAATTTCTTGTTTTTAAAAAGGTAAATGGTATATGAGAAGATCTGATCCCGATACAGTTCAGAACGGCCACATTTATTCTTCTATGAAAGAGGAGGAAGTATTCATATATTGGGTTTACTTCGGCATTTTCTGTGGGTTAGTTATGGACGAGATGAGCCTTGAGGTTTGAAACATTGCGTGAACTAGTTGTATGCAAATGAACGAGATGTTTTTATTCACAAGGAGTAAATTTAATTAGACGCCACGCATCGTTGCTTCTAGGTCTTAGGAAATGTTTTAGAGGAGACGGGCCTATTTTGATTTGAAAGAGTTCGAACGTTTACAATAGGTACAGTTAACGATTGTTTTGTTCTTGTTGCATGCAAATATAGGGAGATATTTTTATTTTTTAGTTACAGAGGTAATTTGACACTTGTTTTTCACAAGGGAGTAAATTCAATTAGAGCTGACACATCGTCACCACTTGTTCCCACGAGATGCTTGCTATTTTTAGTTACAAATGGTAACTTGACACTTTTGTTTTTCATATGGGAGTAAATTAAATTAGACAGAAGGGTTTTTCTCTTTCTTTCTATTTTCGGTGTATAAAATCCGGAAAGGTCTCTTAACTTGAGTATTTTGAGCAAAAATTCCTCTTGGGGGTTGGAAGGGCTATATGATCGATGAGTGAGGGAGTTATGCATGTGCGCGTGTCACACCAGTCACGGTGTGGGCTGTATCAAAGGACGAATCAAATTGCCTGTTAGAAAATAAGATGGTATCTACATTAATCTGGAGACATGTCGGATTATTGTACGTTGTTCAGTCAAACATTTGATGGCTTACTATTTAGCTATCATACCATTACCGATGTAACATGGTATGTACATCATGAATTCCCGGTCTCTTTCTTGCTGTACATCACAACCAAAAAAACTTAACTAAATTATTACTGTAAACAGTTCTACGAATGCTCCTATCACAAAAAACAACTCTTGCACGCTTTGCGTGCCTATGTTTTAAGACCGATAGGGGCAATGAACAGATCTACGTTGCACAGCTGCCATACTCGAGTGCAAAATAATTTTTTACAAGGCGTAGTTCTTTGCGTCGCCAACGTCATTCACTCATGTCCAATACACCCGATCCGTAACGGGGTGAGGGGTGACACTTCGCGACGGATTGTGACGGCTTGCCGGATAGCTCGACCCGTCACAAATCGTTGCCGACTGTCTCGACGTCACACCGGAAGTCATGTCGCGAAAAGGGATAGCGGAAGTGAACTTCAGGTAATGTACATCTACCCCTAAAAAAGTTGGCGGATCGCGACGATCCGAGACTACGGTTGCCAAGTTGGCGCGGACCGCGACGATCCGAGACGGCTCGTGACGAACCGTCACAGCCGTGAAGTAACGATGAGACTAACACAAATAAACAAGCAAAAAAGGTTTGTGAATACTCCTCGTTCTAAAAAAAAAGGCGCCTACAAACATAACAAAACCCCCAAAAACTCAAGCGGCCAACACAAATACACAAAGAAACAGGCGAATGAAGTGTGTCAATATTTCTCGTTCTAAAAAAGGCGGCCACAAACATTCGCAAAAGTCTAAAGAACGACGCACGCTAATAATGAGACCAACGCAAATAAACAGGCGAAAAAGGTGTGTGAATATTCCTCGTTCTAAAACGGGCCGCCACGAAACTCTCCGGAACCGTCTCACAGAATTGGTTGAGAACTGATATACAAACAATAGTAACAGTGGAATTTAGCCCTAAAACAATAGAGCTTCGTGCCAACAAGATCCAATAAAATTAGAGGTTATAGAGAGCTTCGTGACAACAGTATAAACAGGCGCTCACAAACTAAGAAGTATAATTGTGGAGGACACTCGATCGCACACCAACACCACTACGAAACACGTACGCGTGCTTGTACGATGAATCTACGTGCTAAGAAAGCTAGTAATTAAAAGGAAGTGCTGTTATAAACATTCGTATTTGGGGAACACGAAACACCCAAACACCTAAGCGGCCAACGCAGATAAACAGGGGAAAAACATTGTGATTATTTCTCGTTCTGATTATCGAAATGCAGTTTTCTGAAAGCACTCCGCGACCTCCGCAAGTTTGCCTGTCGGAGACCGTTCGGCAGAATGGTTGACTGATATGCTTGACATTAGGATCCCTTAGAATGTATGCTGATGACACGAATGTAGGTTTTGCTGCATCTAAAATGATTGATTTTGAGACCTAAATCAAGGCTTAACTGAAAAACTTCATTATCTTTGGCTCAGAGCTAACAGGTTAAGATGGCGGTTCTTCAGAAATAAAAGTTTCCGATGAATTTTTTTGAAACAAGTTTCTCTGTATGCCCTCTACCAAGAACTGTTTCAAAAAATTCACTCCACTGGTCCACTCCATGTTACCATTTACACCATGTCGCCTATATGCATTCACTAATCACGTTCCAAATTAAAGATAATTTCTAAATTAGCATTGCGATCATATGGTCTTGAATACGCGAATAATTGCCACGCAGGAACACGAATACAAGGGCGGTAGCTATTAGACAATTGACTGACAACCGGCATTTGATGTGATCGCTTAGTCAATCATGATCATAACGCCTGTGTTAATCTAAAAAATGTCACTGCATACTAATTTTTAGTTGGAAATTTAACATATTTTCTGTTGGGCGCTTGAACTGTTGTGGCCACACATAAAAAGGTGAAGCCACAAAGCAAGATGTCGGGCGAAAAGACGACTCAGTGGAAGTCAAAAGGACGCGATAGAAGTTGGAATCCCTTAAGTTCAATAAGAACCAGAAGGAAACTGCTGAATGCGAGTTACAGACCTTACGGGTCGATTTTGAACCCGACACAAAACCACCACCAACTTTTGTTTATTGCCAGGAGACGAGCGAAATCACAACCTCAGTCTCGGCTCATACTCTGAAGCTATTGGAAGCAATCCGTGAAGACAAGTTGGAATTCGTCGAAGAAGAGCTCCGCAGCATGAAAAAGCAAGAGATCGATAAGACCGACAGACATGGCTTCGCGCTTATTCATGTTGCAGCCCGATACAACTTACACAGAATCGTGACCACTCTGTTGGAACATGGAGCGGATGTTAATATTGGCACAAGTGAATACCGTTGGACACCCCTTCATTTAGCTGCCAGGTGTGTTAGTTTTTTTTAACAGTGAATACTACTTTATTTACTACCTTAAAACATGAAAATTTTGCTTAAATATGTGGTCGAAGAAACGCAAAAGTTCGTGTCCATTTGCAAGTGCGAAGAAAGCACCAAAGCAGGAAAAGTCGGGGGATTTTATATTTCTAAATATTTTGGATTTAATTATATCTGCAGAATAAATTTTAAATTTGAAACTATTTCTCTCCTTAAAAAAAGAAATATTTAAATATCTATTATCGATTGAGACTTCGCGGTTAATTAACTGCTAAATATTATCACTGCATTAATTATATATCAGTAAAAAAAAACTCAGGTTCGCCGTCTAATTACTGCGAAATATTAGCATGTGTGATTGAAAGGACTATAAACTTCGCCGTTTAAAAATGAACTGCGAAATATTTTCTTTGTATAATAGAAAGGACTAATTAACTTCGCCATTTACTAATGAACTGCGAAATATATTATCTCTGCATGATAGAAAGGGCCAAAAACTTTCGCCATTAATTAAATGCTAAAAATATCTCTTTATAACGCATCGGTAAAAAAAAAAATTCGCATATTATCTCTGTCTAACAGAAAGGACCAAAATCTTCGCCGTTTAATAACTGCGAAATATTAGAGAGTTTAAGCATGACGTTTACGGCAGACGGCAAACGGCAAAGGTCACCTCTGATTTTCTATTCTTTTCTTGTAATCCTTAAATAAATCATACAAAAATAGAAAAGTGTCTCTTACTATTTACCTGTTTACTGCAAATACAAATATTTGGATTCTACTCTACAGAGAACTGAAGACAGACGGCAAAAGTTTCATTTTTTGCCGTTTGACGTTTGCCGTAAACGTCATGCTTAACCTCTCTATTGTCTGTGAGTACATAGAAAGGACCAAAAACTTCACCCTAGATCTTTATTTAGAAAGGGTAACAAAAACTATCACTTAATACTGAGGCAAAAACAAATATTAACAGGAGCCATAATCAGGGACGGAGATCGTAAGGGCGCGCCATTTCTAGTATTGTGGCTGTCCCAATGATATGGGACAATTTTTATATTTTTAGAACAACTTGCACCATCGCCTGCGGCACACGCGCGTATCTGCTGCGAGGATTTTTGCGGATGTCGCACGGGAGAAATGGCATCCGTATCAAAGCTCGAGCAATTAAGGACGTTCGCGCCCAAAAACTTCCCACGCACAGACTTTTTTAAAACTTTGACTGCAGGTAGAAAGTGATAAGATTAGATTAAAAACGTAAAAAAAAATCGGGGGTCACCGAACTCGTTTTGAAGATAAGACGCAGCTCAGACCATAGCATTTCTAGGATTTCCAGTCATTTGAGGCAATTCTGGCCGGATTAATTACTATCGGCTTATATTTAAGTTGAAGAATCATATCTAAGTTATGTGTGTTTAAAACAGCATATATAGTCTTATTTGATAAATCTTTGCTACATATGTCATTAAATCAGCTAGAATTAGCCTTAAAAAATGCAACTTCTAAGTTACGCACACCTGTATCCGCGTACCAATTCGACCCTGCTTAAATAGTATATGAGAAATAATTAAGACTTCCCACGTACAGATTTGTTTTGTTTTTTAGTATAATGGAAAGGATCGGAAAAGGAAGTGATCTGCCGAAAAAAAAGTGGGGGTCACCGAGCATCCAACAAAAATATTCGCACACAAAGTTAACGCAAAGGTCATCAGCCCTATATTTTGTTGAGTTTTCGACTCCGTGCGCGCGCTTGAAAATGACGTGGCACGCGCGTGACCAATGAGTAGCGTGCGCACTAGAGATGCGCAGTAGCAATGGGCGCGAACCAGGGGCGGTTGGAAGCCCTTCCCATAATGCATTGCGAATGAACTATATTATCAACCGTCGATTGTCACGTGACCTGTTAGTTGTCAGTGGCGTTCATGGCGTCAAGTCTACTGTCTCTTGAAAGTTTGTCGTTGAAATAATGCGCTTTAGGCCGTGTCTTACGCTGTAAAGTACAGGGGATCTTTTTCCAAATCTGTAAGTTGATTACTAATACAATTTTACCTGTCGAAGTGATAGAGTTTTCTTTGTTGTTGTGAGACGGCAAGCTCTTCATTGACTCGCAGTGAATCGGACTTGTGTTGCTTCGCCTTCGTTCCCGCTAGAATTTTGTCTCGAAATTCCAGTCGCCAACTTTCCTTTTTGTCAGTTCGCCAACGGATTGGTTTAGTTCGCCAATTTATTTCTCAGTTTGTTTACATCTCATAAAATAGAGTAGGATCTTCGAAATCGTCAAGTGGTAAAAACAGGCTAAAAACGAATTGGTGATCTTAGTCTAACTCACGAGTGCAAGTTAGTTTATAATCTTGTGAGTCTTTCGTATTTGGTTACGTTTAAGCTTATGTTAAATCAAGCTTAGGTCTAAATGATCTCATTAAAATATTTTTAATGCAACATATGTCAGAGATTGGTTTTTTGAAATATTTTTCGTGAGTATCGACCAGTGCATGTGTGGGTTTTCATTTAAGAGGCTGGTACTTTTCATGAAAACAACAATTTAGTTGCCTTTAAATATTTCTTGCTGGCTCTGTAGTACGATAATATTTGCCGTTATTGTGCAAATGTAAGGCTATTTGTAACCATTTAATTTATACAAACACGCTACAAATTATCAAACTGCACCGTATATTGTATAAGGTATAAGGTATAAGGTATAATTTATTTACCGTCAGGTACACGGGGAGTGGTTGCCCAATCTCCCGAGCCGGAGGCTCATGATAAAAGTGACTGACTAAAAGTACATTTAACAAAGTCTTCACAGTTATTTCACTGTGCATAAACAATATTTAGAGGAGCATTCTTCATCCAAATATATTAAAGATTGATAGTTATAGGATAATTTTACTGGGCTGGAAGATTGTCAGCTGGCCTGTGGAGAAGTTGCCTAATGGTAGTTTGATTTTTTGTTGCCAAAAAAGACCATTTTGCTATCATCTGAACTACTGGATCTTAATGTTTGTAGAAATGACAACAAAAGTTTCATGGTTGAAGTCTCTGATAATATCCTTTGGTCTGTTTAATTGAAAAGTTATAAGTCATTAATTTCGTATGGATGATAATATTTTTGTTTCAGAGTGCTGTGGATTTTGGTCCTCTAAGATTAGTTGAATGAAAGATCTTTATGCTGCCCATTTGGTTCAGGTTTCAAGTGTTTGAACAATCACGACATTGAATACTCCAGACATTGCATTTTCTAATTTGAGGTCATAAATATTTGAATTTCCCACAGGTTGTTTTAAGAACTCCTCCCTAACTAGCCAGCCACATCCAACTCAAAAATATTCTTCTGCTTCACTTAAGGACTTTCTTTGTCAAGTATCTGTATGTCAGTCAACTCTTGATCAAATGGAAGATACTGCAAGCAAATGATTTTGTCATAGCATGTTTCATAGGCTGGTACCTAATATACCTGTAATTCAAAGGTATTTACCCAAAAAATATCCATTCTCCTTCGACTGTCTGAGGGTGTTTGGTTTGGAACCACTGCCATTCCTCTGGATTCCTCTAATAGCACTTTCAACTTTTTCATTCATACATTATAATTAATAATGAGTTTTCCGAACAAAGAGAGCTATTTTTGTTATATGTACAAAGTAGGTATTTGGGTCATGCCTCTGGTGTTTAAAACACACAATGCTCTGCAATGATCACTTTCATTCAAATATTCAATAATTTATAACATGGGAGCATTGTTCCAGTTATACTGGATGACTTCATTGCAATTATATGTTTTTGCAATCCTTCATGCTGTCAGTGGTGGGAGGTGCGATGGCCTCCTCCCTAATGCACTTGACCCAGATCAAGCAGCCTAGGTTCGATTCCCGGGCAGGACATTGTGTTGTGTTCTTGGTCAAGACACTTTACTCTCACAGTGCCTCTCAACCTTGCTACAACTGTATGGACAAGCATCCCATCTAGGGGGCAGTAGAAGTACTCCTAGTCGCTTCATGTTAAAGAAATCAGGAAAAGCTCCCGCCTGATCTGGGCCACTTGGCTCATATGCAGAGTTTACCTTCACCTGGTCAGTAGTGATTACTGACTTTGTTACACTTAGCTGGGTCTGGAAGGTATTACCAGGATCTGGAATTTGACCAAACTATGGTGCAGGATTCCCTAAATTTAATATATCTTGACAGGATTTGACGTCAAAAATTTAGGCATAGGATGTGGGATGTTCTTTTTTTAATGCACCTCAGGAATTTGGGAATTCATCATGACCCAAAAAATGTTTTTAAATCAACCAGGAAAGCGCTAAGTGGTAGCTACTTTACTGAACCCTACTTTCCTCCATGTTTCAGTGGAATTTCAGAGAGACCGATACATATACTTTGGTCTTATCCTAGAGAGTGTGAGTTCCATGCTTGCTATGCCGAAACTAAGAGATGTTTAAATAGTCAATTGTTGGGAAGTCAATACTGACTATCAAGCATGCACACTTCAAAACACCACACCAGTATTATTGTATCAAGTGACTATTATAGTATAAAAGTCAAATTGCCCTAGAAGGTGACAGGGTCTGCAATCAACAGAGCAGTTTGTTTACTTGTTTAAATGTTATACAACAGTTTAAGCCTGATTTCGTATGTGTAACTTATCAGGTACCATGCCGACACAGCTATAGTACTGCATAATAACTGATCCTTTACTATAAATCACACAGAATGCAGAGTAAATATGTTATGTATTGCCAGCGGTTGCACGCTTGGGCATTAAAGTGAGGCTACCTGTTCTTGTCGAGGGTTCGCCATGTTAAATTACAGTTGTTGTTATGTGTGGTTTAATCCTGCCCAATCGAACCCTTTTAGAAACCATCCGAGGGTTTCTTGGTATTTAACACTGGCGACGAGGATGGGATTGACTAAGTAACGAAGAATGGCGGCAGTTAATATCGAAATTCAAGGTGTAGCTCCGTTCGATTGCAAAGGTAATTCGTCTGCATTGGGACCACGTTGGAATAAATGGCTTCAATCGTTTCAATACTTTCTTGTGGCCAAAGGATTGGTGAATGATGCACAAAAGAAGGCTTTGCTACTTCACACCGCGGAAATAGAGGTTCAGGAGTTGTACGAAACGCTAACTGACCCAGGCCCGACGGAAGAGTTTGAAGAGGATACGGCTACTGATTTCGAGAAAACGGTACGTACTCTGAACGCGTATTTTGTCACCAAGCTTAATGAACCGTATGAGCGACATGTATTCAGGAGCATGGCTCAACAGGAGAGAGAAACAGTTGGTCAATTCATAGCTAGGCTTAGAAAGCAAGCACAGAACTGTTATTTTGCAAACCCAGATGTTGACATCAGAGATCAAGTTATTGATAAATGTCGATCATCGGAATTAAGAAAAAAATTGCTGGCAAAGTAGCATCTTACTCTTCAGAAAGTGCAAGAGGTAGCTCGATCGATGGAAGCAGTTGACCTTCAGGTTAAGAAAATGGGAGCACAGGATTCTGCATCTTCAACAGAGGAATCTTTGGGAGTGAATAAAGTGGTCTCATCCCCTGATTCAAAGCCCCCTAAGCAGCAAAAAGGAAAAAAACGGTGTGGCCGATGCTACCGGTGTGGTCAAGAGGGACATTTTAGCAAGGATAAAATTTGCCCAGCTCGCCAAAGTGTATGCACGAAGTGTAAGAAAGTGGGTCATTATGCAAGTGTATGTAAGACGAAACCCAGCAATGATTCAGCAACCGGAAACAGGTCAAGTGGTAGAAAGAAAGGGCTTGGAGAAACAAAATACCTGGAAGAGGTGGTTGATGAGGACACAGAAGATGATGAAGTCCTGGGCATTTTTGCAGCAAAAGATTCTGGAAAAAATGGACACACCCCGATTTTTGTGTCAGTAATGTTGGATCAGAAGAGTTGTAAAATGCAATTGGATACTGGAGCCACAGTGTCTATCCTACCTAAGGTCCTGTATGACCAGCAGTTTAACCAGTGGCCCTTACGTGGTACCAAGATTAAGTTGAAGGCTTACAATGGTGTCCGAATTCCTGTCTATGGTGAAGTTCATTTGCCTGTGGTCTATGAACAGCAGGAACTGGTACTACCTTTGATTGTTGTGGATGGAGACGGCCCTCCACTGCTAGGCAGAAACTGGTTGGAGCAACTGAAGTTAAATTGGCACAATATCTTTCATGTGAGCAAGGCCGACACTCTGTCTGATGTTTTAAGCCGGCACAAAATGGTATTCGACAAGGGACTGGGAACCATCAAAGGTTTTAAGGCGGATATAAAGTTGCAAGATGGTGCAAAACCGATATTTTGCAAAGCTCGTCCAGTTCCTTACGCATTACGCCAAAAAGTGGAAGAAGAATTAGACCGTTTGGAGAAGTTAGGAGTCGTTAAAAAGGTGGAACGGAGTGACTGGGCTTCTCCGATTGTCTGCGTACCCAAGAAAGATGGAAGTCTACGCATCTGTGGTGATTTCAAGGTGTCGGTGAACCAGGTCCTTCTAGATAACCCTTACCCGCTGCCGGATACGGAAGATATCTTTGCTACATTAGGAAGTGGAACTGTGTTCAGCAAGATTGATTTGTCTAATGCCTATCAGCAAATGGAACTGAACAAGAATAGCCAACAATACCTAACTGTGAACACTCACAAAGGATTGTATGCTTATCAACGTCTAACCTATGGTATCGCCTCTGCCCCTGCACTCTTTCAGTCAACCATGGATCAGATATTACATGGAATGGACAGTGTGCGTTGCAATTGTCGTATTGATGACATCATAATCAGAACAGATCCCCATGAACACTTGCAAGTACTAGATGAGCTAAGAAGTCAAAGTGTGAGTTCATGGTACCAAGTGTAGAGTTCCTAGGTTAACGTGTGGATGGGGAAGGCCGACATCCCACAGATGAGAAGATTGCAGCTATTAGCGAAGCACCTAGTCCAGCGAACGTAACAGAACTCCGCTCTTACTTAGGACTGCTGAATTACTATGGACAGTTCATTCCTAATCTTTCCACCCTTCTTCAGCCGTTACATGAATTGCTGCAGAAAGGCGTGAAATGGGAGTGGTCCAAAGAGTGTGAAGAAGCTTTCCAGCGAAGTAAATCGGAGCTTATGGCCGGTCGCGTATTGGTTCCATATGATGAGAAAAGGAAGCTGATTCTAGCATGTGATGCTTCTCCGTATGGTGTAGGAGCCGTGATTTCACACGTGATGGATGACGGAGAAGAACACCCCATTGCATTTGCCTCGAGAACACTTACAAAGAGTGAAAGGAAACTATTCACAAATAGAGAAGGAGGCTCTAGCTATTATTTTTGGAGTGGGAAAATTCCACAAGTACCTGTATGGACGTCTGTTTCATCTGTATACAGACCACAAGCCACTAGTGACCATTCTGGGTCCAAAAACAGCTGTGCCAACCCTAGCAGCAGCCAGAATGCAACGTTGGGCAGTAATTTTACAGGCCTACAGCTACCAAGTGGAATATCGACCATCTAAAGAACATGGCAATGCTGATGCATTATCATGCCTCCCTTGCAACGCCCCGACTTTGAAGGAAGAGGCTGAACTCTTTTTCTTCTCTGGTCTTGAAGAATTGCCCATTGATGCAAAGGACATTGTCAAGCAGTGCGGAACTCACCCCCTAGTGCACCATTGTACCCATGGAGATGGCCTACTCGGGTATGGCAAAGAGTACATATTGATTTTGTAGAGAAAGATGGCAATTTCTTCCTTGGGTTGATTCACAGCCATTCCAAGTGGATAGAGGTGGCACACATGAGATCCACAACTGCTCAAAGCACTATTGATCAAATGAGACTGTGGTTTGCAGCATATGGATTGCCAGAAGAAGTTGTCTCGGACAACGGACCCCAATTCATTTCCCAGGAATTCACAGATTTCCTTAAACAGAATGGAGTCAAACAAACACTGGTACCTCCTTACCATCCATCGTCCAATGGAGCAGCAGAGCGCACAGTTCAGATCTTGAAGAGAGCGTTGCGCAAACATGCTGAAAGTGTGAGAAGAGGTGGCAAGAAACGTTCATTGAAACACCAACTAGCCAACTGTCTGTTCCAGTATAGAAACACTCCTCATTCAGTGACAGGAGTAACACCATCAGAACTATTCTTGAAACGCAAACCTCGCACCAAGTTTAGTATCCTCCTACCAAACATGGAAGAGCACATCCAGAATCAGCAAGGCAGACAGCAGCGGCAGCATGATAAGAGTCATGTCAAATGGCGTGAACTGTCACCACGTGACTCGGTGAATGTGCGAAATACCCGGGGAGGAATGGAGAAGTGGGTTCCAGGTACAGTGATAAGACGGTTGGGACCATTGACCTACCTGGTGTGAGTTGGTCGCCAACTGCGTTATGTTCACATTGATCACCTCCTGCAGACGGAGCGTGTAAATTGTGAAGAGGCTTTTGAGGAAGTGGTTCCTGAGGAGTCATCAGTTTCAGTGTCAGGATCGAGTACACCACCAACAGTGTCAGTACCGAGTACACCACCAAAAGTGTCAGGGTCAAGTACACTACCATCGCCGAGTGTTGCTGTTTCAACGACAACTCAAGACCAACCCGCTGAGACTCAGAAACCTGTTGCTGAACCAATTCC
>JAHPZR010031865.1:0-5000 GCA_019787425.1 Platygyra sinensis | reverse complement strand
AATTCCTCCCTCTCGTGTTCCGCGACGATCTTGAAATGACTGAACACAAGTAAGTAATATATAGGTTTAGGTCATCCTAAAAGCGGAGCTCCTGTAGCCCGATTAGGCTAATTTAGGATAAGGTTGAATTAATTTTGATTTGAGTTTTGTAACTTTGCGGTGGGGTTTTGTTTGGCTTTCTATTTTGAGTTTAATTATCACAAAACCGATAAACACAAAAAAAACATTTGCAGAGAAGAAACAGTTATAATGGGGTTTACTTTTAAACCTGGATTACAGTTAACAGGCTTCCGAAAAACCCGGCTCTGTTTCAACAAGTAAACCTGAAACAAGCCCGCGATCCAATCGAAAACCAGCACTTGATCAGCGGTCAACCTTAATAAAACAGGTACCTCGATGAGCTACAAACTTGAGCCCGCGATATGGTCACGTGATACTGGTCAGCGGATAACTTTATTTGACAGGTGTCAATTGATCATAACATGATGTAGTATATCAAAAAAGTACACGGTAAACTACAACCTCGTTCCCAGGGCCTTTTCCCTGGCCTGGGGGCGGGGCGGGAAAAGGCCCTGGCATCGGCTGGTCACGTGTCCACCTTACACCCCGAAATCCTGGGAGTAATAAATTACCGAGTTATCATAATCAAAAGTGCCAAAATCGAGATTGCAGAGAAAATGTCTGTACTTTTCGACTTGGATCTCCTTTTAAACGTTGAAACTTTGCGTTGTTTTGTTCAGTTAAAGCCATTTCAAGTGAAATGTTTTGAATATTTACTGAAATGCAAAGATATTGTTGCCGTTCTACCGGCTGGGGTCTATATATAATTGAAAAATTTGCATTAATTTTCTTCTGTGTTATATTTGTAGAAGGCATTTGTTGCAAAATTCGCCGTTGTCTAAACTCTCCGCTGTTATCTGCACGTCGCTTCGCGGAGTTTGGCAACCTCTGGATCTGTAATTTGCCATGTGTAAATGCATTGTCTAGGCTCATTTCTATTGTAAGATATTTTTTTAAAGTCTCCAAGCATTCGTTTTTTTGAGGGAAAAATATGACGCTTGAGTGAGTTTACCGTGGGCATTTTGCTTTCTTGCATTCTATATTGTGACGCCGGGCCCGGCGGTAACTAGAACTGTTTGCAATACGTTTGGTTTCTTATCACGGATATCATATTTTCCCTCGTGTGGTTTTCTTAGGAGACGCCTTACTTCGAGAAATCTATACGCTGGTCTAGAGAAATTCTTATGTTTCTTGCAGCTATCTGGTAGAGCTTATGTTTCGGATGGAGCTTGACGTATGGTTTATTCCTCATTTGATCGTGCTGGCACCACAGGATTCAAATGTAGCTATTTACCCGCAAGTTGTTCGGCCTAGTTATAAAAATTTGCCATAGCACGCAACTCTACTTAAAATTACGAATACAGCATGAAGTGCCCTTCATAAACACGAGTGAAGCGAGAAAACGGTCGAGTGACCGAGCAGAAAACGGGAAATATATGTAAAAAAAATGTCACGAACCGTAGAATTCGTGTATTTTACAAAATATTATTGTCCGCCTTGACAGGCAAGAAATCCGGTAGACGCTGAAACAACAGAGATTTGCAACGCCAGTCGGTAACAGCGGAAATCATGCAGACCTATGACGGCCTCTAAAAATTTTCGATGGCACAATCTAACGGCTCAACTCTGCTTAAAATTCTGTCTTAGAACACAACATGAAGTGTCCTTCATAAACACGAGTACGAGTGAAGCGACAAAACGATGGAATGACCGAACTGAAAACGGCAAATGCATAAATATCAGGAACCGTAGAATTCGTGTATTTTACAAAATATTATTGTCCGCCTTGACAGGCAAGAAATCCGGTAGACGCTGAAACAACAGAGATTTGCAACGCCAGTCGGTAGAACGGCAACAATGTCTTTGCCTTTCAGTAAATATTCAAAACATTTCACTTGAAATGGCTTTAACCGAACAAAACGACGCAAAGTTTCAACGTTCAAAAGTAGATAAAAGTCGAAAAGCACTGACATTTTCTCTGCAATCTCGATTTTGGCACTTTTGATTATGCAAACTCGATAATTTATTACACCTAGGATTTCAGGGTGTAAGGTGGGCACGTGACCAGCCGATGCCAGGGCCTTTTCCCGCCCCGCCCCCAAGCTAGGGAAAAGGCCCTGGGAACGAGGTTGGGTAAACTAGTATGGCCGCCATGTTGCGCGACTCCACCACCGCCACCACCACCGCCGTCGTCGTCGTCGTGCGTACGCGCCCTCGAGAACTACCGCTGGCCACGATAACATGAGAAAATCAATTCATGGGGTTCCTTTATTTCCCTTTATGGGTATGGGGCTCCGCTTGCCGACCCTTCGGGCCGCCGGAGCTCCGCTATTGTTCGAAATTTCTGAACGTGTTTCTCGTTTTCTTTAAGTTCCATAAGCTCGTAGCGGCTTCTGCGCTTGTTTTGATGGTATGGCGCCAGCGTCTTGAGATACGTTTGTCATGCCGTTTTGGCTTCTTTGTCTGTGGAGGACCATTTTTAAAAATTGTAGGAACAGCATTGGTTTCAAAATATTTTAGCCCAGAGATTTCGCCATCACCGACTGTTCTTTAATTCAAAGGAATCCTCAATGAAGTGAGCATTACAAAGTTGACTAGTCAACGCAGTGTCAACGGGTCAAAAACATCAGAAGGGTTGTTCTTCACGGCATTCGTCCATAGCTTAGCGAAGTGGGCGTCTTCAGGCCATTTGTGCAGGCTTACTCCATCTCTGCGAGTGTTAGAACATCCACCAGCTATACAGCGATGTGGCATTATAATATGTTGCCCTTGAGCAAGTGAGTGTTAAGCACGCCGGGGTTGCGGTCACGTAGGACTGTTTGCGTGAGTTGGTATAAATACACACATAATATAAACACACAACGCAACTGCTGTAAATAAACCCTGTTACACTTCAGTATTGCTTGAATTGACTTCTTGATATACGAAAGCGAACTTATACACGTAATTATTGATCCAAAGAATCTTTGAAGTTTCCTCACTAGATAACAACATAGCTGCAATTTTAGAGATTGTCGCGCCTACTTAATTGCTCTAAATGATGTTGAACTACAATTAGTCATTTACGTGAAAAATCCAACGCTAAAATTACTCACTGAGAGAAACAAGGTTTTCTATGGTATTTTAAGCGTAAGGCCTGCACTATATTTTCGCACTACACGCCGGACACGAAGGGCTCTTTCGTAGCACAGCCGATCCGTCATCAGTATAAATACTATTGAAGAGGTTTTGCGAGTTCTCCTTTCTACGTCACTTCCGGTTTTGACCTGTGATCCAAAGGTTTAACAGGAAGTAAAGAAATGTTCCCCATTTACACAAAAAATACGAAGATTGCCCACTTATAACTGTTTAATATCTCTTATTTGGGTTATAAGCTATCTTTTTTTTAAATGTTGTTCTGAGGTGTGGAGTATCCCTTTAAGAATTTTATCACGGCCTTTTAAACTCTGTAGCAAGGTTATTCCAAACCATATCTCAACGCTATTTTGGCAATGTTTCTAGTTGTTTTTTGGCATGTAAGCCCTTTCTTTGTATCTATGTTGTAGGTTCAATGGTCTCTCCACCGTTGACGCTCTTTTACATGGGGGTGCTGACCCTTCAATCAAAGACAAAAAGGGAAGCACTCCACTGCACTTTGCAGCGCGAAGAGGAAACGACGAGATCGTTAAAGTTTTGTTAGAGCTTCTGAAAGTCAAAGTTGATGTCAAGGATAGTTCTGGAAAAACAGCATTGCACATGGCTTGCAGTGAAGGACAAAGCAGCGTTTGCCAGCTTCTACTGAATAAAGGAGCAGACATCAAGACTGTTGCGGCAGACAACACCACCCCTTTCCACAACGTCATTCTTAATGGTCATTCACAGGTGGCAACAATGATACTAAACCAAGGTTAGAAAAAAAGATATGACTGTAGCAGCGGTTGTATTAGTTCTGTGATCAGTAATCGAATTAGTCCATCAGTCATACCCTTTTCCACATCAAAAAAGAAGTGAGAAAACTTAAGGCTGTCTGGCTTTTATTCAGAAATCTTAGTCGTAAAGGGAAAAAAGGCTTAAACCGCCAAGCTACGCAGGCTAATTGTAACCTTAAAACTGAACGTTGTTACTCTCACGTTTTGTATATTTATTTTTGAATGAAACACATACTTGCTGTCATTAAGGTACGTACATCAGACGTCGTACCCTATTCCACATATTCAGTTTAAGGCCTGGGTCAGGAATGTAAAGTAGAAATATGGTTGGTCAGCCATATCTCTTGTTATATTTGTTTTACCAAGCTGAATTTTTCACTGATTTTAAAACTCGACGTCCTGCCTTGCCTTAACAGATTATCTTGACCACGTGACATGTCACGTGATCGTTTTGTTAAAATTTGGTAATCAGCGAATTGGTGGCGAATTTTCGATCTATTGACCGATAAATGAGCGTTTTCGATGCATATTGAAATTATCTACCTTGCTACGTTTGGAATGATCTCCCTTGATTTCGTTTTTAGAAGATATAAATGATCAAAGGTCAAATTTTGTTGAAAAAGACGACCTTTCACCCTATAAAATTTTTCTGTGGAAAGAGGGACGGTCATTCCAAACGTGAGAGGATAAAAATAATTGACCTGCATCTAAAACGCGTTTTCGTGGAATGATATTAGTAAAAACTGCCACCAATTCCTCAAATAATGGCTATTTTCCGCTAAACGTCACGTGACATGTCACGTGACCTGTCAGAAGTACCAATTTTACTTTAAAATTTTCAGGAATTTAAAACCTAACTGTGTGCTTAATCTGTTTCCATTGCCATTTATGCCTGCACAAATATAACTAATTATTTAATTTTACCAGTAAAAGCCTTTGACCCAGGCCTTAAACATGAGATCAATATGTCTGTGGTAAAGGAAGGCTGGCTGGCTTTCATTCCGACGTTTTGTCGCAATTTTCCCCATTAAC
>JAHPZR010031864.1:5000-10000 GCA_019787425.1 Platygyra sinensis | reverse complement strand
CTGCTCAAAAAGCCGATTTCTGGGCCGTATTCTGTGAAATACAAAGATGGCTTTTTTTATGTTTCTTCTACGTTAGAAGGCGCACATTTTAACCAACATTTTAGGGAATCGATCCAGTAACAAAGACTAGTAAAATCGATCTCTCCTAGCTTAAAACAAATTTGATATGGCGATAAGAATTCATCTTTGCTTATTGGAACGTTATATAATGAAGATGAATATACAGTGGAAGAAAACTGCTTTAATGGATGTCTTTACAGTTTGGGCATCGAGCTTTAGATTTAGCAGTAAAGTACTTTTTTCTGTGTTGATGTGACATCAACTAAACACGTAACGGACTGGTAGAGATAGTGGCGACTTCTAGATTGGACTGCGAGTACGAGGTTGAGTACAACTATGATTTCCGAATTTCAAATCAATGACTTTTTCAGATACTACACTCTTTATGTTGGTTTTAAGTAGAGGGTAGCTCGTGAGATGAGATGGGTATGTGACGTGACGATGGGAAGCCTGCAAACTAAATTGAAAAGTCGTTCTCGTACTCAAATCTGAAGTCTCGAGCTCCTAAATACTCAAACCTGAGACGCAGGAAGAGGGTTTTCAAAATTTTTTAGAGTTATCCCAATCCCCCCTAGTGTTTAGATGAAGCTAAGTAAACACGAAAAAGTTACCCTATTTCTTTCATTAAATGGTTCTTAAAAGTATTCGCGAATCTAAAACGTCACAACCGTTTTTACATACGCTCATCTAAACACACTTAACGACCAATCAATGGGATTGCGCGTTCTATCTCATTGATTTTCTAAAATCTCTTTCATGAGTAATTAATTGACCATTTTTACTGCTTATTGACTCCTCAGCGACATCCAGCATTGTCCAGAGTCGGGATAGGAAGGAAATTGTATTGCTGTTTTTATTGAAAAATGACAGTGTCTCAAACGTTATGGCCAGGATTGTACGGATTCACGAAATGTCCTTTTGTGCGATGGCTGCTTCAGTTCAGTTAAATCAAGAGATAATATGGCCAACCAATAGTCAGAAGCAACTCTTTGATAACAATATGGACAGTATGGAGCTTCACTTTAGTTAAAGTTTCGAACCTGTTCAATTTTTGTACTAAAGGGGCTTAGTGCATTGGACCCAGAGGGCCATTACAGGGCAATTCTCAAGCATTCTACTATATTTGACAAGAAAAGAGAGATTAGGCCAGAAGAAAACCTCTTACTTTTGAAATTGACTTGGAATTCTTTCATGTCAGTTCCATACTGGTTGGTGGCCTGGCAGATGTAGTTTCCATCCTTGTACAAACGGATGGTTGCAGTGTTTGTTGTATTCACCAGTACTGTAGAGGTCCGTATCAGTGCTGTGTATATCGGAGGAGTTCCTCTGGCAGAACAGGACAGTATACCTCCTTGTATCGCTAACCCAGCAGTTGGGAATATTACCATAGGTGAAACTAATCGGTTAGAAATAAAAACCTTTTACCTTAATGTTAATTGACTGAACCATACCTGCTTACATTATCTTCAAACAAATCACATCCTCCTGTAATACATGCAAAAATTACGTCAGAATGTGGCTTTAGTTTAGGCTTTAGAAAGTCTGGAATATGCTGTGGAAACACTCGCCTGCGGCTCGTGTTCCCACAAAATTTCTCGTTCTTCCAAACTTCCACTCATAATTTTATAACTCGTTATAATAAATTCATCACTATATTTTCTTTGATTCTCGTGATTGGTTTGAATTGATCGCGTGACGCGATAGTGCTCCTCCGCGGATAGACACTATCAACCCATAGTGCCCGTTCGAAAAAAAGTGCCCGGATGGATAGTACTCGTCCGTGAATTTTTTCTGTGACCAAGCGGACTTTCATTTGTCGACTATATTTCTTTTCAAATCTTATATCTGCCTTTGACGCTTTTCATCTAAAAGAGTTAAAAAGAGTTTAATAAAATATTTGAACGGTTGCGCGGTAGAAAATTAAGTGGTGAACAGTAAAGACAATATAGTGTTTATGACTCGAAACTATCGATCTGACAGTTGCTCCTTGAAAACTTGATGTTCTTAAAGTGCACCTAACTCCCAATTTTTTTTCGCTAAATCGAATCTACTACTTATTCGAAGCATTTGGGCGCAATTTTTTTTTAATTAGCTTGAATCCTCGATTTTCTATGCCCTCTCAGAGTCGCGCTTGAAGTGTTGTACGACCGAGTTTTAGGGAGTCTGGGGCGGCGGTTGCTGATGACGTCTACCCAGGAACCAAACACAATGGCGCCTCAGTCTGCTCTCTGTATTTGCTCGAGAAAATGGAAGGCAAAGTTACAGTCAAACCAAGTGAAGCGTGCCCCTCAAGATTACATTAAGGAATTGATTATTTCAGTTGAATATTGAACCCACTAACCGTTTCAAGAGTGCAACAATGAATTGATTATTTGAACATGGAACCTGCTAGCAGTTTCAAGAATGCAATAATGGATTGATTATTTGAATATTGAACCTGATAGCTGTACTCGTTTTGAAGCTTCCAAATTTCTATGCACAACAAAACATCATCCTTTACCTTGCGTGGTTCACTTCCGCCATGGGAAAAGGCATTCAAGGTTACGTAACGTTGAAAATGGCGAATTATCTTTTTGACAGTACCTGGTGTCACCTGTAAATCACGAGATATCTGCTTTTTGGAAAACCCACGGTTGAACATCTTAAGAAATTCACCCCTAAACTGGTCAGAGAGAGGTTTTTCGGGCACTTAATTCGCCCGTGCTGGTTCTCAGTGGGTTCTTTGCTGCCATTTTGAAAGAAATTATATACTCCATATAAGGAGCATCCTTTGTTCACATAGTCCAATCAGAAATCGGCTTCTGCTATCGGGTTCAATATTCAATTATTATATGGCTAGTGTTTGTAGCCGATATAACGCGCACTCTCATGGCTAAGTGTAGCTTAACGCCTGGGCATTACTCTCCCGTAATGCGCACGGGCCGATTACGGATTATGCAAATTGGGCGGAAAGGGAAAAACCTGGAAGGTTATCCAAAGCTAGACCACATTTGCTTTATTTGCATTGAAAATCGTTGTGATACAAGACGATAAGTGGCGATTAACATTCAGAGAGTTAATTATACTAGTAGTAATCAAAGATTATGAGTGCGTTCGACGCCGTAACCTTAATACAGATACTTTAAATGATTTCCCTATCTGACTTTCAACCTCTGTCTATTGTAAAATTAACACTTTTTCATCAACAAACGGGGTCTTACAGAAAGCTATTTCAGTGTCAAAGTCTACGCAATAGGCCATTTCCGATTTTCCTTGTGCCTCTGTTTCAAAGCGAGTCTAAGTGCGAAACCCTTGTTATGAAAATGACTTTGATTTGCATGAAAATGAAACTGCATGCACAACTCATTTTCATATGAAAGGTTTCGCACCTATACTCGTTTTGAAACAGAGGCACAAGAGAACTCGGAAGTGGCCTATTCTGATTGAACAGGTCCCGGTACAAACTACGTTGCGTGACTTCGCCAATTGGGGGTTTTCACATGACATCACTAAAATTCAAACTACAAAACAATTGATCCTCCAGAGATTTTACTTTCATGGTGTATAAGAGCAGCTGAAAAGTAATATCTATTAAGTAATGATGATCCAGGTAAGAACTGTACCATTTTCTATTGTTCTGCGGCAATAAGCTTTCCCCACATTGAAACGGTTGTGTTTTCAGACCAAGAATTTATCAACTGATGGAAAGCAGGTTTATGAAATAAAATGTATGTAAACTCTATTCTGTAAGGTAGTTTTCTTTGTGCGTAAACATTTCAACCAATCACAACAGTCGTAAACAAAGACAGTAAAAGCCTCCAATTTTCAATGTTCCCCACATAGGATTACTGTGGTATTTAGATTTAGAAGAGATTTTGTTGAAATGAAAATAATTGATCAATTAAAGATAAATAAATCTGCAGCTACCTAAAGTTTTGGTAAGTTTTGCTGATTGAAGCCAATCAGAAGTATGATAAAACAATAGCAATGTTGTGCAAAAGTTAGCACCTTTCTGCATTCCTTGCCGCGTGGTTGCCTCCTTCTTACATGGACTGTTACTTAAAATTTTCGCTCCGAATGGGTTCTTGGTTTTGTGATAAACCGCGCTTGAATGTCTTAGCTTTTGCGTGATGCGGCGTTTACATGACGGCCAAAAGAGCTGTAATATTGGTTTAAAAAGTGACTTATTTCGGGGAATTTGGCTATCTGAACAGTTCACGTATTAGAAAAAAGTATCATTTTATTGTTTTTGAGTACTCTAGAGATAAATTTACGCTTTTGCAGCAAAACTCAGTGACAGATGTTTTTGTAAATTTCCGGCCACCATGTTGGTGCCCATGTAGATGGGCACCAGCATGGCGTCTCCGTACATATCTCTATAAATTTGGGCAAAACATTTCTCCGCATATCTCGCTTAAGAAAAATTGCTGTGATCTGAATCTTGGCAAGAGTCTTTGCATATTTACCTCCTTCCTTTTTCCAGATTTTGGACTTTATCTATTGAACGGCTTTTATTTTTATCTTGATATGGCGTGACACTGAAAACCAGCAATTTCTGCAGACTCACAAGTTTAAAAGGACTAAATTATTTAGATCAGCCTTCAAATTTCGTGCTAAGTATTGAAACATAACTTATAATGTGTAAGCGTAAAAGCTAATTTGTAAAAGTACACTTTTTACGAACATATTCTGAGCAGGAAGTTTAAATATAAGTAAACATTTGCAATCGCGTGCTCGTTCATCGTAAACAAACTCCGTGCGACTGATTCGAGTATTCCCCTGGCCTGATTAAGGAGTAGACAGTATTTACATTTCCGTTCCGTGGTCCATGTGCACTCTTATGGACCTTCCCGTCAGAGTACTCTTCCACCGATTCCAAACAATATTGGGCTGGATAAGACTGGCCTTTTCTGTCGCAGCTGGAAGCAATCAAATACAGCTGTTTCCATAGTTAACATCCC